>CM045766.1:177280389-177494135 GCA_025200525.1 Camellia lanceoleosa
TGCTTGTGGCTAATCCTTAAATGGAACATGAGACAAGTCTGAATAAGTACGATTTTGAACTATTAGATATAGGCCAAGTTTGGCAATCTCAGAAAAAGTCAAAAAGCTAAAAAGTTACATAAAAAATTAAAAAGTTATCACTATTCATCAAAAAAAATATTAAAAAATTAATAAACAAATATTAATACAAATCAAAAAGTTGGCCATGATGGACTGACGTGATGAGAGGTACCAGTGACAGAGAAAACAAAAAATTTATAGTAGAATATTCACTAAATCTTAATAATAAAGTTGGGCCCGTATGGGCCCACCATGGGTCCCCGTTTTGATAATCTGAACCGTTCAATATGTAAAACCCATCTAGTACTATATGTCTGAAAAAAATCACGTCTATCAAATATCACTAACTACATGATCAAATCAGTTTTGTTACAGTTAACAGTTAACAAAAAAAAATAATACGATTAGATAGCTATCGATATCCAATTAACGTGATTTTTTACAAGTATATAGTACTCAACGAGTTCTACACATTGAACGGTTCCGATTAGAAAAAGGGGACCCGTGGTGGGCTCCCACCGACCAAACAACACCATCCAATCAAAGCGCGAGAAAGAAACAATATTTCCTCATCACTCACCCAGTCGGCTCCTCTGTCCATCCATACGGCCTCCTACCATATCTTCTCCTACACACTTATTTATATAATTTTTTAATACATATTTTTTCATAAAAAGTCAAAAAGTTAACCCAAATATCCATATTTTTTTCTCAACTTTTTAGTCCAAAAAAATAAAAAGTACACTTATTTAGGACACCCCAAACAACCCCTTATGATTATTATCTTTTCTAAATATTATTGGCTCAGGTGTAAGATTGGAGGTACTTCCAGTGTTAGTATCATTTTTTACTTTATTTGTTTGAATAAAGTCAAAATTTTCTCCATCTCCCCCATGTGCCAAATAATTTAGGATTAATTGGCTCTTCTGCCTTTTTTTTTCTTTTATTTATTTCTAGTGAAACATCTTGATCTAATGTTTCTTGAGATGAGAATGATTGGCTATCATCATCATTAGTTAACATATTAATATCATAATTAAAATACTGTAAAAGAATTTTATGTTCTAGATAAGTTTCTCTTATCTGATCTAGTAACTTATCTCTTTCATCAATACCTAAATCTGGATCCTTATATAATTTTCTCTAATAATCTAATATTTCAACAATATTTTCATATTCAGTCCTATTATAGGTATTGGTTTGAAGTGCAAGAATATCTTATGTACCATGAAATAGCCTAGGAATAGAGTTATCTCCTGAATTATTCATTCCATCATTGTTTATAAAAGATATAATTTCTAATTTTGTTACCAAATTGTTTATTTGGGTTTTTGCTTCTTTGTTTAAGTCAATATTATTATAGAACCTAAATTGTCTATTTTAGATTCTATAGACTCCACTTTGTATTCTAAATAATTTTGATTTATTTTCTGATTTTTATTTAATTTAAAAAACCAAGAACACATAATATGAATAATAATATTTAAACTATAACACACTATTTATATTTGCAAATTTTTTAGTAATATGCAAACTATGGTCATATTTATTATTAACATTATTTTTTGTATTTCCAAAGCATATTATATCTTCAAAGTTAATTGTCATTATAAATTGTTGTTAGTATCTAAGACCCTTCTACTGTAGTTATTTGGTGCCTAAAACCTCTCTTTATGATATTAAAAACTTAAAAATGCCTAATTATGGCTAATAATCAAATGATCTTAATAAGTATATGGGTTTTGACATACATTAAGTATATAGGTTTTATAACAATTACAAATGAAACAAATAATTATGAAGATATAAAATACAAAGAATATACAATTAAAGACTAAACTTGACTAATAATATTTTTTTGATTTTATATATATATATATATATATATCATAAAGCACACCAAACACACTTATCAAAATTTATACATAAATTGAAATACTTACATAACTTGATCTTGTTTTCAAAAAACTCTTCACCAAGCTCTGATACCACTTAACAAAAAGGAAATGAACTTTCTACTATTTTTATCAACTTAAAACAAAAAAGAAAGGAGAAGTTTAGGCAACGAAGATGGTGAGAATTTATATTGTTGTATTATGTTGGCTTGAAAGACAATATATATATATAATACAACTCCAAAAACAAACAAAACTAAAATCTCTAGTCTAAATTTAATACATACCTAATTGGTGGACTATCAAATACATATGTCCAAAAGCAAATTTGTATTATTATATATATTTTTTAGATTAATGGAAAATGAGCTAAATTGGGCAAAAAATATTTTCTAAATTTCAAATGAGGAAGCAAATATTAGGTTCTTACCAACGCCATCATCACTACCATACCACTACTATTGCCATCACATAGCCACTACAACCACCTACACCAGCATGATCATAATTACCAGGATCATCATTTTTAAGATTATAATTAAACATAATACAGTTTTGTAAAAAGAAAAGAATCATCATTTTCAGAGTCACAACTAAACAATAAAACATTTTGGTTGAAAAAAGTTTTCTTCAACAAAATGTGTTTTTTTTCAAAAAAAAAAAAAAAAAAAAAAAACCGCAAGCAGAAAAGGACTAAAAACATATAGCCAGAGAGCCGCTTAGCGGAACTTTCAACAATATCTCTGTACCAGCCGGCAACATTCCTATATAGTTGTCATAAATATCCTTAAATTATTATTCACTTTTCTTTTCTTTTTTTTTTATGTCTTAAAATCACATTATTTATTACTATATTTCTTTGTTTGATGCTATATCCATTCAATTTTACAAGTTAATTTAGTTTATTAAATTCAGCAATACCCTATTTTATCTATATATTCTATATATATTATATAATCGTTTCTGTCTATTTTCATTTCATTTGATAAGATTGTAACTACATCATTAGAATTTAAAATTAATTATTTATAACTATCATGTCATTTTAAGTTTCAAAATTTTTTTCTTAACAACCTTTTAATTTAAAATAAAAATATGTTGACATAAATCTTTTTTAATTGTTGATAGCATAACAATCCTTGGAATAATCTCCCAAAACTTGTGTTTCTTATTAGAAAGTCACTAGCTTGACTATTAAGATTAACTAAGTAGTTTCAGTTGATTTTATTATATACATTTTATTTTGATAATAAAAGCTTATATTCCGAAAAAAAAAAAATTAAAAAAAAATTATCACAATAAAATAGCAATACATTATTGAATTTGTGAATTGATCTCATTTTTTTTTCCTTATATATTCAAAAATTCAAATAAAACAATATATTAGTTGGTAATAGGAATTGCCTAAGAGGTATCATCAATGAAAAGAGTCAAAAAAAAAATCCAGCTAATAAGTCCAAATGCCAACAATGTATGTACACCTCTCTCTAAAGTCTAAACTAACCCTCTTTCACTTTGTCTAAAAATACAACCCCAACCCCTCCAATTCACATTCATATATATGCCAAAAATAGACAAATCTCAACCTTTAAAACACAACCAAAACCAACGGTCCCTCTTCAACTATATACAACCCACACAATAAATAACTCCCATGCAAACCAAGATTTCTTCATAAACCAAATTAGAGCAACAAAAAAAAAGTCTCATTTCTCTCTCTCTCTCCTCTCTCTCTCTCTCTCTCTCTCTCTCCTTGAAACAAGGGGAGAAAATTCTTCTTCCTCTTTCTCCATCTCACAGCTCTGAAGAATGGGTTGTGGGAAATCGAAGCACGATGTTGCCGCGGGGAATACCATTAGCAAAAGCAAGAGCAACAAGAACACAAATGTAGAAACCATCCCCGAGAATGTCACAAACGACACGAACGCAACGGTGCAACAAGAAAAAGAAGAAAGCAAAGATGCGAAGGAGAACAACGTCTCACCGGTGAAACAAGAAGAAAGAGGAGAGGGTGAGAAAGGAGAAAGCAAAAATGGTGACTCAAAGAAAGATGTTGCAACTGTTGTAGATTTGAAGGAAGGAGACAATGATAAGAAAGATTTGAAGGAGAAGATTGAGGAGAGGGGTGAGAAAGAGGTGAAACAAGACTTAAAGACGGTTGACACCGTTGAGGCCATTGTTTCCAACAAGGTTGATGTTTCTGAGGAGAATGAGAAATCAAAGAATGTGGTGGAGGAGAAGGGATCAGTTGAAGAAGTGAAAACGGTGACAGAGAATGGTCTGTAACCTCGACTCAACAAAACCTTGTTTTTTTGTTTTGTGATTTTAAGTTTTAGAAAACATAGAAATTTTGTTTGACGAAGAATTGCCAACCAACTATGCAAAACCTCTTGCTTTTTGCTTTCTGATTTCGTTTTTTCAAAAAATATAGAAACCTTGTTTGGTGAACAATTTAAAAATATATATATTTTCGAAATTTTTTTATAATTATTGTCATGCAAAAATGAAACTTGGAGTGTTTACGAAATTTTCATTGTTTTTGTCTTTAAAAATGTAGAAAAAAAAAAGTAATAATAATACCAAAACAAGCATTACCTCAATCCTCCGTTAGCTAGTTACATGAATCCTATTTCACCATTGTGCATAGTAGGATTATGATATGTAATGTGTTTTTACAATTTGTATAGGTATTATAGAGCCCGTGAAAGTGAACGAAGAGAAAGCCAAAGATGTGGCTCCAGCAACCATTGAACCAGAAGCTCCAGCCACTGCTGAACCTGAAGCTCCAGCTGTAGAGCCTGTGAAAGTGGAGTCCGTGGAGGTGAACAAAGAGAAAGCTGACAAAACAGCGCCAGCAACCATTGAACCAGAAGCTGCAGCCGCTGCTGTTGCCACAGCTAGCACCGACGGACAGGAGAAAACGCCAAGTGCTAATCAGGTACCAGGTCTTATGCATCAAGTTGCCAAAACTATATTATTCCAAAATAAATCCAAGAATCAACCATAGCATTAAGTTTAAAGAAAATTTATCATGAACTCATAGAAGAACTAATAATTTGTTTGTGTAGGAAATCGTGATTGAATCAGTAGCAGCAGAACCAAAGACAAATTGAAGCACAAACTCAGAAACAAATAAGAAGCTTGTCCTGTTCAAATCAGAGTTTTATAGTTCCAGTTTATGTATTGATATTGTAATTTTTCTACTTTAATGCTGGAAAAAACTCAAAAAGATTGGAATAGTAAAATTTATATTTTATAGTAAAAGCTGGCTTACTATCTAACATAAATACTGATCATACATTTTGATAGCAACCTGTTTCAGAGAGAGCAATTGTTGTGTCAAAAGCATAATCTATATGAATTTGGTAATATGACATGCATCAAGATCCATTCCATCAATTTGTGTCTAACATATATATCCAAAAGGGTCAGGGATCATCTGTTCTCAAAATTTCTCTCCCTGAATCTGATGTATTTCCAGCAGTATAATGTGATGAGAATCTCAAAACAGAGAAAGAGAGAGAGAGGAATATATTCTGGATTCTCTTCATATCAAAACTCAGCAAACATATAATCAAAGATGGAATAGTAATTTAACCTTTGTTGTAAAAGCTTTCCTTACTATACAACACCAATGTTGATCACACATTTTAATTGCAAGTTGCAACCTCTTTCATAGAGGAATTGTCGTGTGTCAAAAGCAAAATCTTTATGAATTGGTTATATGATATGCATCAAGATCCATTCCATCGATTCGTGTTTAACATACATCCGAAGAGTCATGAATCCTCTGTTTTTAATATAAAAAAAAACTCGGAAAACATGATTAATATAATCATCACTTTCTTAAAGTTGATGTATGATTCAAAATAGCTGCCCCAGTACCACATGACCCGACCATTCTTCAAGCACCCAACATGCAGCCTTACCAGAAATTATAATTTGTCTTCCATCAGATGCTACTCAATACAAAATTAAATATCACAACACAAAATATGGGTGAAATGAGGTGGGATTCCTTGTGTGCCATGAAATTGTCAACAAGTCTATCTACACTACCCCCCAGCTCAAGCAAGCCACAGAGAGAGAGAGAGAGAGAGAACTAACCCAAAACTCCAGAGAGAGACAGAAAAAATATTATGAATTCGCTTCGTATTATTAACAAGAAGTATATACAAAAGGAATACACATTAACAAGGATGAAATGCACACAATACAATTAGTGTATATATACACATACTTCCTCCCCAGCCCTGACCATGAAGTTGATACTTCATCAACAACACCACTACAGGGGCTCCAAATCAAGAATGTGAAAGTTTCTTTGGCATGACCACTCTAGTAGCTCTTCTAAGAGAAACCGCAACCCAACTAAACAAATTTGCTTGGAATGCTTGGTTCAATCTTCATTTCGACAACAGAAGCAGAAGGATCTCTGGACAATATAAAATTACCTTCAAGATCTTGTGTGCTATATGAGGCCACGCGAGGATCCATTGCAATTCTGCATGTGCTCTCGCTCATCTCAACACCGTAATATTCTAAATGGTCCGAAATGCTTTTCCCAACCACTGACCTGCACAAATTTTCAAAATTAAAGTCTTTAGCAGCAACATCAGAGTTCTTTATTAGCACCTCACATAGCATATAAATAGAATCTTTAACAATTTGAATTAAGGTTTGGCTTTGTATTTTGATAAATTCAATAATTGTAAACACAATATCCATTTCAAGAATGTTAATAGGAAGATCATAGAAAGCGAACACGCATCTACTACAAGATGGGTCTTCGCCAGAACTATCACAGACCACCTCAACTTTATAAACTAAAGTCCCAAATCCAATTTGATGAATCCACACCTGCAGTTTAGAAAAAGAGCTTGTTTGGTTTATAAAAGTTTAAAGCAGAAGTGAGCTATAGAAATAGACAAAAGAATATGATGTCCATGACAATTTTAACATTAGTTTGTTAAATGTTAGGCTTTTCAACTTCATGTCTATCCTTTTAGGTTTCAAAGAGCTTGGCCAGAATCATTTTCAACTCATAACCACCATTTTTTTGGATCATAAAACCATAAGAAATACTGAAAATGGAAAATGATTTACAAACATAATTTTCATATGATGAAAAAAAAAAAAAAAACTCATCTAGAATGATGTGGTGATGCCATTTATGAAATTATAAACCAAAATAGTGGGTGTTTTGATTTGAAATAAAAGAATCACAAGAAGCCATACAATCTGTATGAAAATTCTGGATGTTAGGGATTGTTTGAACTTTGAACTAATTAACCATAAAAAAGGCAAAATGCCACTAACCTAATTCGGACATAATTTATTCAGACTAAATGACTTATAAAAGGCAACGCATGCTAGGGGAACAGAGAGAGTGTTAAGGAATTGCCTCCAAAAAATTGCTAATAGTAATGAGGGGAATAATATATAATTTGTTCGCAATATTCAACCTAATTGTGAATATTTTTAAAATTATTGAATTGAATTTCTATCTTTGAATCACCTTACATAAAGTTAAGGAAAACCTGACATGCTATTTGACCAAAAGCTATCGAAATAACATTTATCGATTCCAATAGTCTCACTACCAGAGTCATGTCTAGGAAAGGTTTTAGCAGAATCGTACCAAAGTCAATTTGGGTTGCTAAAGATTACCTCTCTAGGAAAGTGATGGTATGTCTTTTGTGCGAAATGAGGATAGTAAGGTGGCAAATGAGGGACAATATCATGGTCATTTGTGACCCGAATAGTATTTGGCACAAGTTGGCTATAGTAGGACGCAAAAGCAGCATTACCAATACGAGGTTGTCCAAATGTCATAACCTGAACATTCCGGGCTTCATGATTGACCTGGGAATAAGCTGGTATTATAACAAAAATAATAATGATAACATACTAGAAGCCAGTACTTGATAAATCATGTGGATCAACAACATAAGCATAATATAAATCTGAACTTTAAACTAATCAAGAAGGAAAAATGATCTGCTTGTAGATTTTTTGTGCAGAATTCATAACAACATAATGACATGGCTGTGGCATTTGTGAAATTATGAGGACAATGGTGGGTGTTTTCTTTGTAAATGAAGAAACCACACACGATGCCACATCATTCTGTATGAAAATTCTGTACATAAATTTTGTTTGTGTATCATACTGATCAAGAAGGCTTCATTATGATTACCTTGAGATCCAGTCCACAAAAGACGGCCATAGCCCCTCCCATTGAATGACCCGTAATCATAATATCAATGTCCCCATACAATTGCTTCGCTCTTTTAACAGCATTTACAACACCAGGACGTACAGTTGTGTTGTGGTAAGCAAAATAAAATCCATGATGCACCTGAAAAAACACAAATGGCATTAAAAAACAAATGGTATTGACCCACCATTTTTCTTTTTCTTTTTTTAATAAAAAGAAAAAGAAACTTTTATTCATGTATCCAGTCAAAGTTTATTGCAACACACCATTGCGTCAGGCATGCTAGGGTAATTTAAGTCGAGTTGCTTCCAGTACTGGTCTTCAATCCAATTCTGTAAGCTGTACACATTGTTGTTCATTCTTTAAACAGTAATGAACAAATGGCCATTGATGGCAAGAAGAAGATTTCCGTAATAAAGTAAAACATTGCTTTTTGTATCTTGAAACATTATAAAATCTCTCTCTTGAGACATTAGGACATGTAATCAACATTTATAACAACTTAATGAGACACATTACACAATCCAAGCCACCGAGATCAGAATAATGCATGAAAGACATGAGCAAGAATAATCAGACTTGAAGGACTCATAATTGGTAACAGAACAAGAAGTAGTTAACGGGAGATCTGAATGATGAATGCTTAGTTGAAAACATTGCTCCAAAGAGATAGCAAAAAAAATAATAATTTAAGGCCACAAGCGTCTTCAAACCTGCGTTCCTGAGTGCCTCTGAAAGCAATCACAATAGCGTTGAGATCCTTAGCCATCCCAACAAATCCCTGCAACGCATGTTCATAATTATTGTCAAGATTTATAGCACAAAGAACTGCAAGTATGATGTAAATGAATCTTGCCAGAGAAAATTTGCTCTTCTTTAGCATATATGCTATGAAAAATGCACCTGTAAGCAGTGCTTGACATCAAAAATTATATCTATCACTTCAAATCCCTGCTTCGAACAAGAAGAAACCATCACTGACAATAACCAAGAATCAAAAGCAGCAGCAACGAAACATCTTATTGCTAAAAAAGGTTATTCTTTCAATTAGAGAGAAAAGTGAAGTCAATAGAAATCATACCTCAGTCAGATCATCACATCTTGAGCATGTCCAAGTAAACAGTTCTGTCAAATCTGACATGTACACCTGCAAGTGTAAATATTAGCGAGTTATCCTTGTCCACATTACTGGAATGTACAGCCACATGAAATAATCTTAATGAACATTCAATTTTTGTACCGTTTCAACACAAAAAAAAAAACTAAACCAATAACTTCAATCAAAGTTTTTGAGAACGAAGGAGCTTAGATATACAGAGTGGAATCTCAAAAAACTAGGTCAACTAGTTAAAAAAATGAATAACATAACAAAAAAAGAGCAAACAACATAGTGAACATTACAGGTCTCTAGTAACTATAATTTGAAGTCTTACATAGTAATATGTAAGTTGGATATTGAGAAGGCTTATGCTAATGTCAACTGGAAGTTTCTTTTGGATTTGTTGGAGAGGATGGGTTTTGGAGAACTATGGAAAAGGTGGATACAGTTTTGTATCTCCACTGTTCGGATGTCTGTGCTAGTTAATGGGACACCGGTGGGTTTTTTCCCCACTTGGAGAGGTTTACGGCAGGGCGACCCATTATCCCCATTATTATTTATTTTGGTTATGGAGGCATTGAGCCAATTGCTTTCTAGGGCAGCCCAAAGGGGGTTTATTATCAGTTTTTGAGGTGGGAGAGGGGTCTGCCTCTCTGATGGTTTCTCACCTTTTTTACGCTGATGATGCGTTAATTTTTTGTGATGCGGAGGCTACTCAGATTGGCAACTTGCGTTGTGTTTTCTTATGTTTTAAGGTGGTGTCAGGGCTACGAGTTAATTTGCCAAAGTCAGAATTGATTCCAGTGGGTAAGGTTGCTCGTCTACCCGTGTTGGCAGCCGTCTTGGGCTACAAGGTAGCAAGGTTGCCAGTGTCCTATTTGGGTCTTCCATTGGGGGCTTCTTTTAAGGAGACTCGAGTGTAGAATGGGGTGGTGGACAAAGTTCAGCAGCGGTTACCCGGGTGGAAGTGCCAATATTTGTCTAAAAGGGGCAGATTACTTTGATCAAGAGTTTTCTTTCCAGTATTTCAACGTACTTTATATCTGTGCATGTGATTCCTGTGGGGATGGCTCACAGGTTGGAGAAGCTACAACGGGATTTCTTATGAAATGGGGGTGGGGAGGGTTTTCATTATCATTTGATGGCTTGGGAGAGGGTTTGTACTTTGAAAGAAAGGGGGGTTTGGATTTGTGGAAATTGGTAGTGTTTAACCGGACTTTATTGGGTAAGTGGTTGTAACGTTTTGTGGGGGAACAAGAAATGTTATGGAGGAGGGTGGTGGTGGCTAAGTATGGGAAGGAGAGGGGACGTTAGTGCTCCAAGAGGGTGGTTCAACCACATGGCCGTGGTTTGTGAAAGGGGATTTGGTTGGGGAGGGACGTCTTTTGGGAGAGGATTCGGTTTACTGTGGGCGTTGGTGATCGAGTTCGCTTCTAGCAAGACCGGTGGTGTGATGGTGTAACAACCTGACTCTCTCATATGATGCCTAAACTCTAATCCCTTCATTATCTGCGTGATTGTATGTGTGCAGTGAAATTCCATGTTTGAATATGTGAACTATGTGCTTATAAGCTTGTATTTGTTTGTTATAAGAAAATTTGTTGAAATTGTGACCGTTGGACTAGAAATTGAAAGCCTTAGAGACACGATAAACCGAAATTGACTTTACAGTTATAATTAGCATGATTTTTAGGACATAATATAAAGTGATGTAAAAATTTGATGCATAATGAATTAATTGTATTTATTTTGTCTAAACTCTTACCTAGGCTTGCTCAAGACTCAAATAAGCTAAATAATTAATATATATAATATGTTATACATAGTTGAGCTCATCTTTATCCTTTTAAGACGCAAAAACGTGTAGAGGAAAAGGGAGAGAGTTCTAGAGAGAGAAGGGAAGAAGAGAAAAATGAGAGAAGAAGAAGAAATCAAGCTAGAAGCTTGGAGATTGGAGGAATTTGAGAAAATAACCCAAATATTGGCTTAAGGTAAGTGTAAATCCTTCTTTACTTGGTTGGAATCAAGTCTTGACATGAAGCTTTACCACTCATGAAAGCTAGGGTTTTTGGCTTATGATCTAAACTTAACAAATCTCATGAAATGAGCATGTAATCTTTGGGTTTGTTTAGTCAAAGGGTTAATTTTTGTGTTTTGAGCTTGTGTTGGGTTAGATTGTAAGGAATTGTTTCCTAATTTGTCTCTTTGCATGCTTTGAGCTCATGTATATATATATATATGAAAGATGAAGAAAATGGGAGTTAGAAAGTTATATGTTAAAGTTATGCTCTAATCTAGCTTGAGTTTCATGTTTATCATGTTTAGATGTCATGTTTTTGAGATGGACTTGCTTGAATTGAGCCTTAATCTTGAGGTTTTGTATGAGTTGAACTCACAAAATGATATATGAAATGAAGATTTATGTGGCTTTGGAAGAAGAAATTTTGAAAGGTTTGGAAAAGAACTAAACAAAGATTTTGATCTTTCTTGCTTAAAGATTCATTATGTTTTTGAGGTTTTGATTTAGAAAATCATTATGAGCTCATATTTTTCGTTGATATTACATGTTTTGGGAGTGATTTGGAGTGAGTCCTAGGTGGGAAATGGAGAAATTCAGCTTGATCTTGCTCGGACAGATTTTCTCACCCAACGCCGCACGTGCGGCCCAATTCCCGCAGAAAAGGGCACTGCTTTCAGCCCAACTTCAAATAAGCATCTCCCTCATCCGGACTCCGTTTTAAGTGATTCTTGAGTCTAAATTCAAGCCCCAAAAGTCTAATTTCTAATGGTGGTGGTCTCATACCCAAATTCTAAGTACACAACTAAATATGTTCAAATTAGTGAAGGTTGTTCACTTTTTATCTACTCATTTCATGCTATTTTTTCTCCTAACCCAGTTTCCTTCCGTTTCTTCCTATTTTCCTTCATATGAATTACGACCCATTGAGAACTAATGAGTTTAGAACCAGCATAAATAATTGGTTAAGGCAAAGTACGGATTCAGTTTATTTGATTAATCAAAGATTAAGAGAAGTAACTTTAATCAAGAGAGTAATTCTATGTTCGATATGTTGTACTATGTAATTGCGTTTATAGGTCAAGACAAGAACATCGCCCAACTGTGACTAAAAGCCCATCAATGTAAGTAATAATATTGTAAAGATATGTTCATTTATATTTATTTTGATACATAACTGCTGTGATGTTCTGGAATTATGTTTTATGCAAATGAATGAGTTACAAGACCTATGATATGGAATATGGATATGAAATATGAATTATTTATAATATGATATGGTGGGCCCAAGGCCGTTCCGTTTATCCGTTTCGTTTATGCTATGACATGATATGAATTGTACAGTCTTTAAGACCTATTGATTTCTGGTATGGAACAAAAGCTGTACAGAACTAAGTGCTACAGTGGGAGTCACCTCTAGAGTCCATACGAGTCACCTCTTGGATCCATACATACATGAATTGGGCCCGAGGCCGTTTTGATATGTGATTGGGCCCGAGGCCGTTCAGTTATTATGATTGGGCCCGAGGCCGTTCTGTTATTATGATTGGCCCCGAAGCCGTTCTGAACCATATGTAGGCCCAAGGCCATTTTAATATGTATTGGGCCCAAGGCCATTTTGTTTAAATGAGTATGAATATTGTGAGAACCTTGATTATCTATTTACATTGCTTTACTGTATTAATACTTACTGAGCTTCGCTCACTCCGTGTTTTGTATGTATATAGGTGATCAATCTGGAGACCAACCTTATGTCAGCCTTAGGAGTTCTTGTGTGGACCGGTTATGTCAAACCACCCAAAAGGCGCCTCTGTGTCGAAGCTTTAATTTTGTATTGTTAGAGTTTATGTTTTATGTATATGTGTGTGAGATATAGAAGATATACAAGTTTTTAAAAAAGTCAAGAACTGTTACACGTAGCAGATTCACGTAATGGTTGTGGTTGCCGCCACATTGCTACGCTTTTGCCGTGTGATTGAGATTCACAGTGTATCACCAGTAATGGCCGCTATAGCGGTCATAACGGTCAGAATTACATGACCGTTACGTAACGGTTCCGAATTGTTTCTTTCGAAAAAACATGCCCAAAAAAAAAAAAATTGAAAATGGGGGAAGAGAGATAGAGAGAGAAGAGAGAAGAGGGAAGATGGAAGAGCAAGAAATAGAGAGAGAGAAGAGGAAAGATGAAGAACATGTTATTGATTTGTTGAAGCTATAAGACCTATGCTATTGTATTCAGCTCCTATCACTCAACCATTTTGTTTGTGTGTGTCTATCTATATATTGTTTGAAAATAATAATAATAAGTGTGGTCATTATCTATTTGATTTGATTAAAATATATATATATATATATATAAGCTTTTATTTATTCTCTTACTTTTGTCATTGTTTATCTTATATGTAATAGTTAGTGATTGATTTTTTGTATAATATAAAGTTATTAATTATTAAAATAAAATATAAAAAACTCAGTTTATAGTGCTTTAAAAATACGAAATATATTGGATCAAACTTTAAAATTTACAAAAATTGATCAATATTTATTTTAAAACCTAATAAATATGATCATGGAAAAAATGTATGACGGTAAGTTTTTTCAAATTGTGCAAAAATAAAAAATTCACGATTCCTAAGCTATCAAGAATTACGCTCACGCCTTTACACCTCAAGAATCAAGAATCACCGACAACTGCTTTTTTCAGAACCTTGTATATGAAGAAAAATTCTAGTGTGTCCAAATGTTTTAATTATTCCAATTATCATGTATGCACAAGCTCAATGGACATTATTATTTGTTTTGCTTCTGCTTTAGGACTAGAAATGATTTGAATAGTTTTGAAATTTTGTCTCTGAGGCTTGAGTACAAGTCGGTCATGGCCTAAACTTTTAAGGCCGGATTTAGGTCGTGACAGATGGCTTGTTTGTGGTGGCCATGTTCCCTTCGATTTATGCTCTTGCCGCTGATGGGGAGGAGGTGGTTGCTTCAGTTAGGGAGACACAAGGGCAATCTGTTGTTTGGAATATTCGTCTTCGTCGTACTGTACAGGATTGGGAGCTAGATCAATTGGTGGATCTCCTAGGTTTTTTGTATGGGTTGCAACAGGGAGGGGATGGGATGGATTCTCTGGTATGGGATGTCCAGAGTTCTCAAGTTGTTTTCTCCGTGTCCTCTTTTTATGGGGTGCTTGCCGAGAGTGTTGGTGGTGTGTTTCCGTGGAAATGTATTTGGGCAACGGGTTCTCCTTCCAAGATAGCTTTCTTTGTTTGGACAACTGCTTTGGGCCGTATCCTCACTATTGAAAATTTGATTCGATGGAAGCATGTGTTGGTAAATTGGTGTTGTTTGCGTTGTAGTGGAAACGGTTGATCATTTGCTTGTGCACTGCTCGGTGGTGTCACAACTTTGGTGCAAGGTGGTTGCTCTTTTTGGGTTGGTTTGGGTGCAACCGGGATTGGTGTTGGATGTCTTGCTCAGTTGGGACGAGGCGAGGGTGGGTAAGAGGCGGCGGAAGGCTTGGTTCTTTGCTTCTCATTGTTTGTTATGGTTGGTTTGGTTGGAGCGTAATAGGCGTGTGTTTCAAAATATGTGTCATTCCTTTATTTGGTTAGAGAGTAGGTTGCTTATGGTATTGCATAGTTGGGTTACTGGTTTGGTTGATCTTGATGTGTTGACTTTTGTACATTTTATGAAGGATTTGCTTAGATAGTGTGTTCTTGCAGTCCATTCTGGATTGCTTTCTTCCTTGTATTCTTTGCATCATCTTGATACTTTTTCAATAAAGTTTGTTTACTCATCAAAAAAAAAAAAAAGAAGTCTTACACAGTAATATGTTAACAAATGTCAACTAAATTGATTAATGACATTTTGGTTGAATTTAACTATAAATCAAAATTAAGGTTGCGTTTGGTAGAGCTTTGTAACAATGATTTGAGAGTATGAGTTGTATTTTGAGTTTGTGAGATTTGAAATTATAATTCGAGTGTGGAAAATTTGTTTGGTAAAGATTTTTGAAAAGAGTTTTGAATTGAGTGGGGAATTGTTGATGTGACATTTGATATTTGATACAAAAATTTACAACTCATAACCAAACATACAACTCAAAATTATTTTAAAGCACATAAAAAAAATTTAAAAATTTAGAAAATATTTTTTTCGAATATATAAAAATTAACATATCAATTGCAAAAAAAAATCACTGTTCCGCTCAACCGGCCGGACGACCAATTAGGCCAAATTTCGACAAAAAAAATTGAAAATCGCGCTCTGTTTGACAGAGTTTTCTGCAGAGTTGTGGAAAATTAATTCCACAACTCTATCCAAACACCGCCCACGAACTCAAGCATAGAAAACGATTTTGAGAATCGTTCCAAACATAGCCTACAAAACAACAAATAGATCTTTTTATGATTGATTTTTATATTAAAGAAAAAAGTACGATTCTTCCAGGTTTCTAGTTTAATTCCATAACAAGAAGATGCAACTCCCAAGTACAAAACCACACCCAAAAAAAGCATTATGATCAAATTCAGTTAGCTAGAATCATCCCAGATAAATTCTCCCTCAAGTGAATTTCCAACACCTTGCAAACAAAGCTATTTCATGACATCTTGCAGGTGTCTGTTCAAGTAATGACATGATTGTCTTGCTTCCAATGAACTTGGAAAGAGAAAGAGAGAGAGAGCGGATGAGACAATGGAAATTGGGATATAAAAACTAGACTGACTTGCTAAGCTTCATGAGCACTTCACAATACTTTAATGCAAAGATAATCAAAACCTAAGTTGTGCTGACTACAGATTCACATGAAGATGGAGGGGATGAAAGATTTGCAATGACATAAAACCTGAAGTCCATGTCCCCATTATGTAAAATAAATAACAATAATAATTTGATTCAGAACTTACAGCAGAAGCATACTCCACTAATATTGTTGCAAGCGTGTGGTTGTAAACAGCTAAATGACCCTTGTGCTTGAGCTTGAGTTCTGCAGTAAAAGACTTACTTAGAAAGAAATTGCTTTATATTTTTGCACAACAAAATAAAGCCCATCTTTGTACTGCTTTACATGTTCAAGCTATCACCACCTTCTCCATCTGTGCAACCCCCTTTCTCCTAAGATAGCATCAACAACTCTCACCTCTTCCACCTCCAGTGATTTCAAGCCGTCCCACTGTGTACCATCTTTACAGAATGTCCCACCGTTCCTAGTTGATTATCTCATCCATACTTGTTACTCTTTTTTTCTTTTAACCCTCACAAACCCTAAGAATGGAACCCCAAACCTCACTAGTCAAATGCACCCTTAAAGCATCTTCAATCCTTCACCAAATCCTTTCATCAAATATGCATCAAATCAAGTATAAATTATATCTTTCACCAAATTTCTAATAACCCATTTTTCACTTAAGTTTGATGAAATCGTTAAAAGATGAAAGATTAGAGATGGGTTTTTTTAACCCGAAAAAGGAGGGTTTTTTTGGGATAAGTTGGGTATTTTTTAAAATATTTGATGAAAATTTTGATTTTGACAATTGGAGTTAGCTATATCAAATCAAGCTTTTGGTGTAAATTCTTTGACAAATTTGATGAAGAAAAAAAAAAGAACAGAAAAAAGATGAAGGGTTGGAGATGCTCTAATTAATTGAATGCATAACACTAATGAAGCCACAATTCACAGTTATTCAAAACCATGATTGCATAAACTATAGAAAAGTTGGACCAACTTGATAAATGCGATTCACAAGTTACCTCTGCCACCACAAATAGTTAACAAACTGATCAAAATTGCCACCTTTAGCCACCTTGTTCGATCCATAGTCTGCAAAAATCAAAACCCAGAAAAATAAATAAACATGACATCAATCAACAATTACGTAATTCATCTAAGACTATAACTAAAATAAAAATTGTATAATTACACGTACACATACACGCACACAAATATATATACACGATAAAAGTAGGGCACGAAAACAGACCATAGAGAAAGGACCGTGGGAGGTGCCGTGAGGTTTCTGGGGCGACCGTGAGGCTGATATTGGATTGCAGGGGAGGAATTGAGAAACGACGATGGATTGCAGTGTAACAAAACTACTACTGCAATGGAGTCATCATCATGGGATGTGAATTCACTGGAACTTATGGCGAAAAGAGGATGAGAAAGAGAGAGGATATTAAATTAAATTAAATTAAATTGTAAAAATTGTTCATCAGGGTTTTTTTGTTTGCTTCCTCTAGTTATTTACCCTTGTCCCTATTTCCGTTCTCTTTTTTTTTTTTTTTTTTTTGTCCCGATTTACCCTTTTTTTTTTTCTTTTTTTTTTAAGTTATGTGAAGGATTCTAAATAATTTATTAACTTTATTTTAACTCATTATCAAACGAAAGCTCTACATATTGGTTTAAATAAATTTGTTTTTGTTTTTGTTATTTTTTATTTTCTAATTCGAAAATCCATACTAAAAAAAATAGAAAATTCAATAAATATTTAGCAATGATACATCCGTTTAAAATTATAACTTCAATTAAATTCGAGTGAGGTGAAAATCAAAAAAATAATATCAAAACATCATATTATATGAATTTTATATACACATTAGAGTTATTAAAACTCATAAATTAAAGCTCTAAAATATTTTTGATAAATATTTTCTACACAAAGAATATCCATTACATAGATTTGACCAGCATGGATTATAAAACAAAAAATAATATTAAATATTTAAACAAAAAATAATATTAAATATTTAAATAACAAAAGGATATTCTAGTCAGTTAAAGGATATTCTAGTCAGTTAAAATCGATGGATGGATTCACATCTCCATAAAGCAACCTACTCTTTTTTTTCTTTTCTTTTTTTTTTTTTGACGATGTTTGGTGAAATTATCATAACATCGGTAGATTATTATATTGGGACAATTGATTGATGGCTAAGTCTAAATCAAAATAAGAGACCTGTCACTAGAGCATACGTGAACTTCATTCACACTCCAAAATAGGAGTCTTATAACAACCGAAATACATGTGTCTAAGGACCACACCCCGAGTGTCGAATTCAAATACCCTGCGTGGAACGGTGGTACAAGACAACTTATTTGGCCTTCACATGTTGGTTGGGAAACTTAAAATGTTAAAATATATAAAAATCAATAAAATAAAATATTACATTTAAATTATAATTATTTTATTTTTTTCCCTCACTAAATTTTTAAAAATCAGAAAATTCAATCCAAATGAGATTTTTTAATCTTAAGTTAAAATAGTTTTAAAAAAAAACACACACACACACACAACAACCCAGTTCCTAATCAAAAGCTTGATTGATTATGGGGTGTTTTGGGAAGTTGGTAAAAAGTTGACTTTTGACTTTTTACCAAACTTTTTGCTTTTTTAGAAGTGATTTGGGAAGTTGGTAAAAAACTGACTTTTTTGCTTTTTGGTTTAATATTTTTTAAAAATGCCACATCACTCTAAAATGACCAAAATACCCTTACTTTTTGCATGTCAACACTTTTTTGAATTAATTAATTATAATGTTCCAAAGGGTAGTTTGGTAAATTTTTAAGTGGCTTTTTTGGGTCTTCCCAAATGGGTATAGTGGCGTTTTTGCAAGGGTGGCGTTTTCGAGCAGTTGCCCAAAACATGGCGTTTTTGGCTTGTGAAGGAAAACGCAATGCTGCCGAAAACGGCGGAACATGCATTTGGAAAGTGAAAAAAAAGTTGTCGGGCGAAATTACCTAAATACCCTCTATGTTAATAAATTACCTAAAATTTCAAAGTTTGGTAAGAGTATATTGGTCATTTTATTTTGATTTGATGCCATAAATAAATATTAAACCAAAAAATAAAAAAGTCAATTTTTTACCAACTTCCAAAATCAGTACCAAAAAAGCCAAAAAACTTGATAAAAAGTAAAAAATCAACTTTTTACCAACTTCTCAAAACAACCCTATATAGTAAATGACGTACAGTCAATTGCCCCAGGAACATGTAAGATAAAAGGGAAATGAGAGTCCCAAATATATATATATATATATATTTAAATCACTAAAGATGATAAAAATATATATATATATATATATTCAAAAATTAAACCCAACACACTCAATATGAATTATTGAATGAAAAAGGTTGAAATTCTTTTTTTTCTTGACCCCCATTATCTCTAATGTATTGGAATTAGTCAATTTTTTGTTTTTATTTTTGTTTTTTTTCCTCCTATCATTCATTGACATGTGTCTGTAAGGGTTATGGGGGTCAAGAAAAAAATGAGTCTCTATCATTTCTGTTATTGAATGATTAGCTTGCTCTAAATCCGATTATACTTTTTAACATAAATATCCTTTCATACTTTATTTCGTTATTTGTCTCTATATCCTTCATGTGAATGATAATTCAAACAAATATAAATAATTTGAATCGTTTACCTCATAGTCAGTAATGAGACACTACAAACCTACCTCATATTCATATTTACCTATCACGTTCATTGCTATTGTTGCTACCATCGTCATTACAACCATCAGCATGACTACTATATCTAACCGATCGTTGTTATTGCCATTACCATCACCGTCAGTGATGGAGCCATAAATTTGAGGTGGAGGGGCGTATATTAATCTAAATAAATTTCTTTTCACCAACATAAAGAATGAGATATTATTATATTTAAACATTCAAGTAAATTGTTATGATTTTTTTAATCAACAAGCTACAATATTAAAATTAGTGCGGAAATTACGTAAACGTGGTTTATAAATCCAGAGACAACAAACTTAAACTATAATCAATAATTTAAACCCTGTGAAACCAATAAACGACCCCACAGTGGAGAGTTTCAATCAACTAAGGGTGTTTTGGAAACTTTATAAAAAGTTAGTTTATTAGCTAAAAAAGCTACAAAGGGTTCGTTCGGAGTACGAGTTGATTTTTTTGACTATTTTAAATTAGGACTAAAAGTTTCGTTTGTTATGTTATTTTTTATTTTTTTTTTTTTGTGAGAGAAAAAATGAAATAATTATAGTTTGGATGTGATATTTTATCTTATTATTTTGTAGTTAATTTTATTTTTTTGTGATTATTTTAACCAAAAAATTCCAAATTTTTTCTTTCCAAACGAGCTTAAAAAGTCAAAAAAAATAAAAAAAAAATCAGATTTTAACCAATTTTTCAAAATACCACTAAACAAACATAAAGAGATAATCAATAGCAATAATTGACCAATTGAGCTCTCCATATTAGAAAGGTACAAGAAGTGCCTAAAATAATAGAACGATGCAATTATAACGATAAATTTAAAGTATATGATTTAAGGATGAATAATATTACAATTTTATAACGATAAATAAAAATAATATTTACTATATAGGGGTCGTTTGAAAACAATAGTAAAAAGTCAATTTTTTGACTTTTTAATTTTTTTTGATAAAAAAAAATTAATTTTTTTACCAAAAACAACCAAGTTTTTTGCTAAAAAAATCAAAAAAAAAAATCAAAAAGTAAAAAATTTATTTTTTTATCGATTTCCCAAGACACTATATAGTAATATTACCGTAAGTATCAAAATTTGAAGGGAAAATTAGTAAGCGACGCCCAAATCATAAATCCACCCTTAACCATCGCATCATATTTAAGGGGTTATTTGGGATGACTTAAATAAGTGTGTTTTTTATATTTTTATAAAAAGATAATCAGAAAAATAGAGAGATGATATGATGAAAAAAAATAAAAAGATAAATTATTTTGTGTATCTCAAACTTGACCTTATACTACAATTACAGACCAAACACAAATACATTGTTTGTGAGAGTCATTTTCTTAGACTAAAAAAACAAATGTTTATATTTTGAAAGTTTTACTTGACTAAACAGATCAATAAATTAAAATATTAAAAAAAAGGAAAAAGTCTAAAAGAAATTATAATAATTTGTTTTGACCTGAATTTGAAATAATAATACTTGACCCAAGGTTAAAAAAATAAAAATAAAAATACAAAGACATTGAATAAAAAAAAAAATCAAAAAACAAAAAACAAAAAAGTGGCCGTCCCAATTACGGCCTTGGTCGCAACACCGAGCCGAAGGGGGAACGGGTTTCCGGCCACCGGTCCACACCGTTAGCGGGAAACCGCATTTCACTCTCAACTGCGCGGGAAATTCTCTATTTCTGTTTCCAAACACACTCTCTCTCTCTCCCTCAAAATCCAAACAGAGGCGGTCCAAACAAACAATCCGTACACACTCGCACTCACTTTACTTTCCCATAAAGAAGGGCCTATAAATACTCTCTGTCTCTCACTTTCTCACGATTGGCTCTTGAGAAGCGAAACCCTCGACCCTTTTTCGAATCCATGGCGAGACCCAAGGATTCCACCGATGAGTCTCTATCCGACGGCTCAAATTCATCCGAGGAAGAGCAAGTCAACCATCAGGTCAATGAAGAGGAAGACGATGAGGAGGAGCTCGAGGCCGTCGCCAGGCCTGCCTACTCCGACGACGATGACGCCTACGTCGCTGGCGAAGATATGCCTCCGCCTTCCGACAACGATGCCGCCGCCGATGATGATGATGATAATGAAAGCGAAGAGGTAATGCTTATCTAATAATTTCAGTTATTAGTTGGATCTGAGTTATTATTGTTGGTGCGTTTGCTTAGGGTATTTGTTGTGTAATTAGGGTTTGATAGTTTACGGTTTTTGTTGTTTCGTTGGAATTTTCGTCATTTGGATGTGCATTGTTGTTGCTAGTTCGGTTTTCCGGAATGGGTAATGGTTGGATTTCTTAGTTTGTGGTCTATGTACTCCGTGAATTGTCGTTAATTTGAGAGATGAATGAGTGGGAAATTAGATCTTTTGACATGGAAAACCCCTAGTTCATTAGATCGTTAGTTGAATGGGATTGTCACTAGAAAAATCTTCCAAGTGTTTCAAAAAAAAAAATAATAATAATAATAATTCAGATCTTATAGATGCAGTATATATATATATATATACTCAAAACTTGTATAGCGTAAGCTGATGACTCCAACAAATTTTGCTTATTACTAAGGAGTTGCCCTAAGAGGGTTTATATAGTTGCCATCTTAGATATCACGGTGATAGTTTTCTTTCATTATCATGCAATTATTTGCGTCAGTTTCTTTGAGCACTATTGTCAGTATATTTGAATTTGTTGGGCTATTTGTATATTTTTTTTCATCTGTTTCATAGTTAATCATTTTCAGGATGGGAATGGTGTTTCTAATAATGAAATTAGAAAGCGTGAAAAGGCCCGACTAAAAGAAATGCAGAAATTAAAGAAACAGAAGGTTCAAGAAATTCTGGATGCACAAAATGCTGCCATTGATGCTGATATGGTGTGTTATGCCAGAGGATTCTTGTTACTCTAGATTGTGTTTTGATTTCAGTTTTTGGGAACGTGATCACTTACAATTAAAATGGCAGAACAACAAGGGAAAGGGGCGCCTGAACTATCTCCTGCAGCAAACAGAGATATTTGCTCATTTTGCCAAGGGTGATCAGTCTGCATCTCAGAAGAAGTCAAAGGGAAGGTATATTTAATCCTCTATTGAAGAGTTGCACTTTGTGCTTTCTTCATAATATGTACCTGGTTTTCAGGTGGAGTGCTCAGTAATACGATCAAGTTTCACTTTCACATAAGTTTTCTACATATGACATTGTTTAAGGGTTGCACCAATAGTAGAGCTATCTAGTGTTGTTTTGATGGTTATCCTTGTGAATTCAATAAAAGGACATGTGGATTTTTTTGCATGGTTACACCCGTTCTTTAAATCATTTTAATGATAGGGAAATTTTGATCTCTAACTTTGCTTGTACTTAGTTTCTCTATTGCAAATGTTTTTTGAGCCTAAAAACTGTATAATTTATCTGAATTGTTGCATGGAGCTAGGGTGGATTTTTCAGTTCCTGAAAGATGATGACATGACATCGATCATCAGGTTCTTGTTTGTTCGATGTTATGTACTTTTGTTGCCATAGAATCGGAGATTTAAAATGCTATGCTATTGTACAGTGAAATAGGATGCATGTTTTTAAGTATAAATTGAGGGAGCTGCTAAATATTGGGAAACAAAATAGAACTATGGTATTTTCTATTGATGATAAACTAAATGTTGTGTGTTTTAACAGCAAAGGAAATTTGAACTAAATAAAGTCGGGGATAGAAATAAAATCTATAATGTGAAGAGAGGATTAAGTTTTTGTACTGTAGGGATATACTGTTGACTTGCCTAGATGTCATTAATACAGTTTCCAATTAATAGGTGTCATAAAGGTGAATTTTAATTGGAACGTTGGGAATGTAGTTCAAAAAATAAGGAAAAAAAAATCAGTTGAATTATGATGGAGTAAATTGAATGTTTTTCTTTTTCAAGGAGTAGATTCTTTGGAGTTGATTTGTATAACTCTTCTTAGACGCCCAACATTTGTTATAATTGTTTTTTTTTTTTTTTTGTCTTGCTTTTAAATGATAGAATTTTATACTAATTGAATCATAACTGATAAGAGCAAAAAGTGGTCAAACTTTGGAGATGCATATTTTTTCTTCTCTGCGTGTTTTTGTGGTGCAATGTTTTTGCCAGAGTGAGTTTGATTTGTTAATTAAAGATATGGATGAACTATTGATCAATATCTTAGTCATAGCTCATCATGCATTTCAATATTTTGACAAAGGTTTAACTGAATAATTTAGGGGTCGTCATGCATCAAAGCTAACTGAAGAGGAAGAAGATGAAGAATGCCTTAAAGAGGAAGAAGACGGACTATCTGGGGCAGGAAACACACGGCTGTTGGTTCAACCTTCTTGTATAATTCTCTCTTTCTCTGTGTGTGTGTGCACCCATGTGCTTATGGGCGTATGTGCATTCTCCTACTTATGCAAACCCGGCCTGTGTGATCAGTGGGAATCTCATGCAGTTTAATAAAGCTTTTGTTTGACATATTGAATGCTTTAAGTGTTTGTTTTTCCCCCTCATCTTTTTTCTCATAATTTTTTTTTTTTTTGAGTTTCTTGCTTTTTGATGTGTATGTTATATATATATATATATATTTGTGTGAGTCTGGCTCTCAGCAGTTATTGTTGTATACCAGATAATATATATACATATATCTCAAGATTTTTCCTTAATTAATTTTGAAAAGGCATTGACTGGTCTATTTTTTTGTGGTCATTGATTTTTCAGCTAATGCTATCATATTTTCTGTGTTTCGGTGACCCAAAGCTGATAATAATAATTTCTGAAGGGCACTATTTGATTCCTTATCATTTGTTATTATGTTGACAATTTAAATATTTTCATGAATCATGATATCTAGCTAACTAGCGGGTGATCTGCCTTGAATGGAAATGATTTTGGTTTATACAGAGAGGCTTCTGTCTAAAATGCTTTTATATTTCAATTGACTTTTTCTGTAGTTTCGGTGTTGTTTAATATCAAAGTTACATTTAGTTTTAGGTGGCATTTAATATGTTGTTATTTGCGCGTCCTTTATCCAGGTATTCAAGGAAAGATGAGGGATTACCAACTTGCTGGATTAAACTGGCTGATACGACTGTATGAGAATGGTATAAATGGAATCCTTGCAGATGAAATGGTATGTGTTGGAGTTGTTGCCCAGGGAATTGATCCCTTTCTACCCAATTGCATCATTGTATTCTCCACTTAAAAGTTCTATCTCTCAGTTGTTGAATATCATATTATCTCTGATATGTGGTTTGTTATTATTATAGTGGATAAATTGTCAAGCAGTGATTTGTTATGGTTAATTGAGATATTGAGAACGATCTGGTGTTGTGACTTTGTAGGGCCTTGGTAAAACATTGCAAACAATCTCCTTGTTGGGCTATCTTCATGAATTTAGAGGGATTACTGGTCCTCACATGGTTGTTGCTCCAAAGTCTACATTAGGCAACTGGATGAATGAAATCAGACGTTTTTGCCCAATTCTGCGTGCTGTAAAGTTTCTTGGGAGTCCTGATGAAAGAGTTAGTTGTTTATATTTTGCTTATTCAGTTATTAAAATGTTTTCCCCTTATTTGTAGTTTTCAGATTATTAATTCTGAATTATCTGCCAATGTTACAATTTTGTAGAAGCATATACGTGAAAATTTATTGGCTGCTGGGAAGTTTGATGTATGTGTAACCAGTTTTGAAATGGCAATTAAAGAGAAAACTTGTTTGCGCCAATTTAGTTGGCGCTATATTATCATTGATGAAGCTCATCGAATCAAGAATGAGAATTCACTTCTTTCAAAGACAATGAGACTTTACAAGACTAATTACCGCCTCCTTATCACGGGCACTCCACTTCAGGTAATCGATTGCATTTGTTTTCCTTTGTTGATGTGGAAATTTTGCTGTTGTCTTTTGCTTTCATAATCAGCATTGTGACGGTAACTTGTCAGAGACTACATATTTGAATAGTTTCTATGGGTATTAACATGAAAAAGTGGGCATTGGATACGTTTTCTTTGGAGTATGGATCTAGCTAGCTGACCCCAGATAATTGGGATGAAGGCTTGTTGAGCTGTGGAGGGGATTGGGTGTGTGTGAGGGGGGTGGTATTTAAATGGAAAAAACCCAAATGGTTTGGAGAACAGACTCCAGTCCATTATTGGTGGGGAGAGCTAAGCCCAGAATTAGTGAACTCGATTAGGATGAATTGATAGAGACTAACTAGTTACTTCATGGATGCCTATTGTACTTTCAGTTGTGCCTGACTTTAGTATAATTTCTCCCCTTGTGATATTAGCATCATTTTATTGAGCATTTAAAATCTTGCAGTTTCAAGTCCATTGATGAATAAATTTTGTTATGGTGAAGGAAAAAATTTAGGTGAAACATCAATTTATTGGTTCAACCTTCCCATAGTGTGTGGAAGGCAGTTTTTGAGGAAAGAAAGAAATGTAATGTTATAAAACTCAAAATTCCATTTCATTTTGGTATTTTTTTAATTTGATAATCTATTTTTTAGGAGAATAGTGGTGGGAGGTGTCTGGTTGATATGTTGTGTGGCCCAAAGAAGGGTCATTGGTTTTAATTTTGAGTTTTATTGTTTTTGTTCTCTTATAGGAGTTATTTTAATGTTTTCTGTGCATTGCGTTGTTTTATACTTAAGTTCAATTTTGTTTCTATCTCTTCCAATGTGCAGAACAATCTTCATGAACTCTGGTCTCTCCTGAACTTTCTTCTGCCTGAGATATTTAGCTCAGCTGAAACATTTGATGAATGGTTTCAAATATCTGGTGAAAATGACCAGCAGGAGGTTGTTCAGCAACTTCACAAGGTAAGATCATTAGCTCTTAAATCTTGAGTGCTAATTTTTGATATTCTATCTGATAATATTGCCCTTTTTTTATGCATCTTCAAGGTCCTACGGCCATTCCTTCTTCGAAGGTTGAAATCAGATGTTGAGAAGGGTTTGCCTCCCAAGAAAGAAACAATACTCAAAGTTGGTATGTCCCAAATGCAGAAGCAGTACTATAAGGCTTTATTGCAGAAAGATCTTGAGGTTGTAAATGCTGGCGGCGAGCGCAAACGTCTTCTGAACATAGCAATGCAGCTGCGTAAATGTTGTAATCACCCATATCTTTTCCAAGGTGCAGAACCTGGCCCTCCCTATACTACAGGAGATCATCTTATTACAAATGCTGGTAAGCTTCTTCATCTATAAAATTGTAACTTTTAATGGATGTTTCTCAGTGAATATATATGCCTTGTTTTAATTAGTTGATTTGCAGGTAAAATGGTTCTTTTGGATAAGTTGCTCCCAAAACTTAAAGAACGCGATTCGAGGGTCCTAATATTTTCACAGGTTCCTTCTCACCTCTTTTGTTTTAAGACCAAATTTGTCAATGCATTTTGTACTGGTTATCATCGAATGAGATCAGTATCACACCATCTATTCTTGCTGTTGCTTATATATCATTCTCATGATGTGCTTTGCTTTGGATATGTTTTTCTTTCTATTTTTAATATTAATGTTACGGAGATGGAACTTACTATTATATAATCCAGATGACAAGGCTGCTGGACATTCTGGAAGACTATTTAATATTTTGTGGGTATCAGTATTGTCGGATTGATGGGAATACTGGTGGAGAAGATCGGGATGCTTCAATTGAAAACTTTAATAAGCCTGGAAGTGAAAAATTTGTCTTCTTACTATCAACTAGAGCTGGAGGCCTTGGCATCAATCTTGCTACTGCAGATGTTGTCATTCTTTATGACAGCGACTGGTAAGAATTTTCGTTTTTTTCATTTGGTTAGGCTAGGTACTGAAGTATAATCTTTAAATCTGATGGCCTCTCTTATTCACTTTGTCTTAGGAACCCACAAGTTGATTTGCAGGCTCAGGATCGTGCACACAGGATTGGGCAAAAGAAAGAAGTTCAAGTGTTCCGTTTCTGTACTGAGGTTTGCTTGATTATGTGTACTGTACCATGGGTTAAGCTATTTGAAATTTTCATGTATTAACATCAGTGTTTTTCTCTAATTGATGACAAACAGTATACTATCGAGGAAAAGGTGATTGAGAGGGCTTATAAAAAGCTTGCTCTTGATGCTTTGGTGATCCAACAAGGGCGATTAGCAGAACAAAAGAGTAAGTTGTTTTTGTAGAGGTTACCTTATCATGAATTTATATTCAAATTAATGTGAGTAAAATACTTTGATAGTTTATTGATTATTTTTAATTTGTTTTGGCAGCTGTTAACAAAGATGATCTGCTGCAAATGGTGAGGTTTGGTGCTGAAATGGTTTTCAGTTCTAAAGATAGCACAATTACCGATGAGGATATAGATCGGATCATTGCTAAAGGAGAAGAGGCAACAGCTGAGCTTGATGCTAAGATGAAGAAGTTTACTGAAGATGCAATCAAATTCAAAATGGATGACAGTATGTGGATTGATATTGAGATTTAGTTATTAAACATTTTTTTACTTTATGCTTTTGCAACTGAGGCTAAGTGCAACCTATCTGGGTTTTCACAGCTGCTGATCTATATGATTTTGATGATGAAAAGGTACAGATCATTCTTGCACATGTTCGGCTATTATTCTGGACTTCTGTTACCAAAATATCATGATTCGCGATTCGATTCGCAATTTGATTATCTTTTGGTTAATGTTGTTTGAAGTAGATTTCTATTTATTTTTTTTCATTCTTTGTTTTATTTTGATGAAGGATGACAACAAGTTGGACTTTAAGAAAATTGTCAGTGACAATTGGCTTGAACCACCAAAAAGAGAGAGAAAGCGCAAGTAATAGTCATGTTTCATTTCCATCTTATGGTGTCTTTTATATCTCTTTTATCATTTGTTGATACATTAGTTTGTGTTTTTAGTTACTCAGAATCTGAATACTTCAAGCAAACAATGCGCCAAAGTGGTCCAGCAAGACCAAGAGAACCTCGAATCCCTCGAATGCCGCAATTGTAAGCCTCTCTTGAAGTTAATTCTTTCTTAGACTGGAGTTCGGTTCTGGAGCTGTTTTACACATTTTGCCTCTTGTTTTCAGGCATGATTTTCAGTTTTTTAACACACAAAGGCTAAGTGAGCTGTATGAAAAGGAAGTACGCTATCTCATGGTGGGTCATCTATTGGATTCCTGTATCTTTTGTTTATGCTTTGATCCTCACTTTGTTGTAATAGGTTGAAAATCTAGCAACCCTTGGTGTTTATATTATTTTTATTTTTATTTTCTCAATTCTCAGCAAACAAATCAAAAGAATCAGTTAAAGGACACAATAGACGTGGATGAGCCAGAAGGTATATTCCATTTCTTGTGAATGATGCTTTCCGGCTGAACTTCTCTCTAGTGAACCTAATCCTAATTGACTGTTGAACATCTAGAGTTGGGAGACCCCTTGACTGCCGAAGAGCAGGAAGAAAAGGAGCTGCTATTGGAAGAGGTAAGTGAACAATCTAACATATAATGGGTTTCTGTTGTCTGTCGCTTTATCTAAAGTTGACTTGTGGCTTGTAGGGATTTTCAACGTGGAGTAGAAGAGATTTTAATACTTTCATTAGAGCTTGTGAGAAGTATGGTCGGAATGATATAAACAATATAGCTTTGGAAATGGAAGGGAAATCAGAGGAGGAAGTTGAAAGATATGCAAAAGTTTTTAAAGAGAGATACAAAGAGCTGAATGGTGAGTGAAATTTAATCCCATGCAATGACAACTTCTAGGTTAATTCCATGTTATGATATTTGGTTTTCAGGAATGATGCCTGGACTGCACAATTCTAGATCTTGTTAATGCCCTTAATTTGTCTTTGTTATCATGAATATGACATATTGTACTTTTATTGAATAATTTGAGTGGCAGAACACTACATAAATTATTGTAGTTTTTTTTTCTTTTTCTTTCCCCTTTTCTGAATAATTTGTAATGCGTAGAGACTTTTTTTATAACCTAATTATTAAGTTAAAAAAGAATCCGTTGAAACATCGAGTATGTTGTATTCAGATTATGATAGGATCATCAAGAACATTGAAAGAGGGGAGGCTAGAATTTCTCGTAAGGATGAGATAATGAAAGCAATTGGGAAGAAGTTGGATAGATACAAGAACCCATGGCTTGAATTGAAGATCCAGTATGGTCAGAACAAAGGGAAGCTGTACAATGAAGAATGTGATCGTTTCATGGTAATTTTTTTTTCAAAAAACCTAAATTCTTTTGGTGCAGAGGGCATACTCTGCTGGTCTATTATATTCAGTCATGTTTATCTAATATAACTTTGCCTACTAAACTCCATACAGATTTGCATGGTTCACAAGCTTGGCTATGGGAACTGGGATGAACTGAAGGCAGCATTTCGTACGTCACCCTTGTTTCGTTTTGATTGGTTTGTGAAGTCTCGAACAACTCAAGAACTAGCAAGGAGATGTGATACCCTTATTCGGTTGGTGGAGAGGGAAAACCAAGAATTCGATGAAAGGGAGAGACAGGCTCGTAAAGAGAAGAAGCTTGCAAAGGTTAAATTGATTCTTTTTCCCCATCTTATAGTTGTAGACTCGTTCTTCTTTCTGATTTATCAGTGTTTAGCTAACTTCATTGGTATTTTGGTTACTAACTAGTTTGCATGACTAATATGTAATTAAGAAAAAGTTCTTTACAAGATTGAATTTTTTTTTATAATTTTTTTCCCCAGAAGTTGACGCCATCAAAGCGCGCCTTGGCAAGACAGGCAGCGGAGAGCCCCCCTCCTTCAACTTTGAAGAAGAGGAAGCAATTGTTGATGGATGACTACGTGAGCTCGGTATGTTCTGTTCCCGCTTTTGGAAAAAATTGTTTGATTATCATTTTTATCTGTCATGACGGTTTGCTGGCTGTTATGAAGCAAGAAGTTAATTGTTTTTTTTTTCTTTTTCTTTTTCTTTTTCAGGGAAAGAGGAGGAAATGATATTGGAGGCAATGATATTTATGTGGGCTTTTTTTATTTTGTTTTTTTTATTCATATATTTTTTATTTTGGCAAAGGTTTTGTGTAAGACTTTGGAACACTGAGAAAAAGATACCGAAAGAATGATTCCATATAAGGATCTCACGTTGTTCGGGTAATTTAAACCCATTATGAAGATGAGAAAGTAAAAGGAGAATCAATTTCGTTTGGTTTTGAAGTTCTTAAAAATATTTTCTTAGTTTTCAATCTGTAGATATTTTACTTTTTAAATTCACATAATTTAAACATGCAAAAAATATAAAATTTATGATTTTTTTTTATAAAAAAAATTCACTAAATAAAAAAAATATAGAAGTTTAGTATATTTTTATATTTTTGTATTCATTGAATTTTTTAAATATTTCACAAATACTTTGATTTTTAAATGCATCTAGATGATTATAAAAATAAAATAAAATAATTGATTAAAATATTGAAAATAAAAATTATTAAAATAAAAAGTAAGAAATAAAAATTTAAAAATTATTTTTGAAAATTGAAAATCAAGTGAGTGAAGACAAATTTTCACGGGCTTTGTAAATTATGATGGAGAATGTGTATGTAAATATATAATGGGGGATTTGGTAGTAGTCTCTTCACTATCTAATTTATCTTTCAAAAGGATAAGAATTATATAAGTACTTTCAAAATCGCATGATATTTTAAAATTTGTTTCTTTTACTATATTACCTCCATATTTATCAGCTCTCCTATTAAGCCATTTTCACTATGTATTTCAGAGTAAAATTTTATTCTGTATAAAAGTAAAATTTTACTCTGCATGAAAGTAAAATTTTATTCTGTTTAAAGGTAAAATTTTACTTTGAATAAGAGTAAAATGTTACACTTTGAAACTAAAGTAAAATTTTACTCTGTATAAAAGTAAAATTTTACTCTGAATAAGAGTAAAATTTTACACTCTGTATAAAAGTAAAATTTTACTCTGAAAAACAAGTAAACTGTGAGACTTTGAAACTAAAAGTAAAATTTTATTCTGTATAAAAGTAAAATTTTACTCTAGTTCTGTTAAATGAAAAAAACAGAGCAATAGAATCAGAGTAAAATTTTACTCTGATTAAATACATAATCCGTGTTAATCAACTTATTTACTACCTCTAATTATAAAGCTAACAATCAGTGTGATTACACATGACTACAAAAGTCCATATTCTTTAGGAGAACAAAAAGAATCTAAATGGACTTGTGAAAGTAAGAATTCACGAGTGCTCTCTCAAAATGCGCTAAATCATATCCCCACACCAATTTGAACAGTTGTAGTGCAAAAGGATAGACATGCATCTAACAACTTTCAATGACCACTGAATTGCCGCCGCCGAGACCTTCTCCATGAACTCCACAGTCTCTTCGTACCGCTTGGCCTGCTCGGCCAGCTTCGCCATGTACACGTTCTCCTCGCATGCCGATGCTGCCACCGCTATGGTTGAATCAGATCTCTCTTTCTCTCTCTGCCTTTCTCTGTGAGATGTCTCTGAGATCTGCGATTTTGAAATTTGAATTGGAAAATAGAGTTTAGAGAGAGACGCGGACTGGTTTCGAGCAGAGTTGTGAAATCAAAAATTTAGGGTTTCATGGAAGACAGTCTTTGCAAGGGTTGTGTGAAAACTGAGAGAGAGAGGACGACGAAGGTGGAGGGGTATAATAGTCTGATAAAATATTTAAATAATAAATTTTGTCCTTTATGTAAGATTTTATAATTATGAAGGGGGTTTAGAAAGTATAATTTTTTTCTTAGTCCTTTTAACAATAAAAGGAAGATAAAGGAGGTTTATAGCCAAATTTCCCTAACTCGGGTTGAATCTGAGGATACTTTGCCTATTTCTAAGCTGGCTGAGAGTGAGAAGTCTCAACCCTCTGGCTTTAAGAGGCGTTACAAGCCCGACCATCGAGTCCCAGAAATCAAAAAAGCCGAAGTCTTCCTCTGCAACGACTTCGAAGTCCAAAGTACCAAATGTCCCCTGGACGCCTGAGATTACCCTGGAGAATAAGCCTGTTTTGGTAAGTGATAGCGCCGATGACATAAATGTCGGCGTTGTACTCAGTACAGCCCTTCTTCTCCGAGGCAATCTGGACAAGAACGCCGAAATGAGTGAGTACGAAAATTACGCTTTCATGCTTCAACGCTGTGTTCAAGTAAGTGTCTTCATTTGGTAACCTGTCTTTTCCTCATCTTTTCATACTTGTAAAACTTTGTAATAATTTTTTGCTTTACACTCTTTTCAGGTTGTTCAGCATGCCCATTTTTTCTCCATGCAATCTTTTGAGAATAAGGAGAAGTTGACTGATATGAAGAAGGAGTATTCTGCCCTTCAAAAGATCAACAAGAGTCTTCAAGCAAAAATGAAGGAGTTGGAGGACCAGGCTAAGGCCGCCACTAAGGCCCAACAGATAGCAAAAGAAAAAGCTGAATCTGCTGAGGCTATCAGGAAGGTCGCCGAAGCCGAGAAAAAAGAGGCCGAGGGAAAAAAGGCCCAGGCTGAAAAGGAGCTTCAGGAGGCCTTGGCAACTAAAGAAGCTGAAATAAAAGATGCTGATGAGAACGCTTATGCCCAGGGCGTGGCCGACGTTACTGAGGATTACAAATTACAAGTTAGGCAGGCATGCAACAGGGGCTTTTCCCTTGGTTGGATGTCCCTGGCCAAAAAGCTCAATGTCCCTAATGATTCACCACTACGCAAAGCTGATGTTATTCCTCTTCCATTTCCTCCACCTCCACCTCCAACTCAAGCCGAAGACGAATCGGAGTCTGAATCTGAGGATGAGGATAAGGATGATGATGAGGCTCTAGTAAGAAAGACTAAAGATGCCACTGAGACCAAGTCCCCTCCTCAGGATAATCAAGTCCTAGACTTGACTCACGAGGAGGAAGATGAGGAGGTTGTCAAGGAGGCTACTCCTGAACAAGCATCATCTGACATTCCTCCAACTCACAAAAGTCTTGACCAAACACTTGCCGAAATCGATGCCGAGATCGTGGCAGAGAAGGCTGTCGAAGTGTTCTTTAGGAATCTGCCGAGGTAGTTCTCCAAGAATCTACCGAGGTCCAGACTCAAATTGCACCTGAAGTTGAAGAATCACAACCTTGATGTCTTTTGTACTTTTGTTTTCTGGATAATATAAGTTTCTTGTATGGCCGATGTGCCTCCAGTTATGTTGAATGTTTTAATATAACTTTCTTTGAATGTCTGCACTCTTTTGCCCTTTTTTTTTACTGCCTCTATATGATTCTATACTTAGAATATTTTGCATGCCTTTCAAACTTTGCCTTCTTTGTGAAATTTTCTCTGGGTTACATACCTCGGGTATAATAACTACAAACTTTACTTCGGCAAGATACTGACCTGCAAACTTTTTCATAAATTTCAACAAGTGTAAAACATATACTATAAACTTTTCTTAAGTTATAACAAGTACTAAACAATGATCTACTTGTAAATTGCTACAAATTTCAACAAGTGTTTAAACAATATACTTAGCTTTTACTTCAACTTGTAAATTGATGCAAGTTTCAACAGATGATCATATGTCGGCTTAACGTCATCTTGTAAATTGCTACAAATTTCAACAAGTGTTAAGCATCTTCTTTTGGTTTAACCAACTTGTAGATGGCTACAAGTGTTTAAGCAATAACCTCGGCTTCACTTCAACTTGTAAATTGCTACAAATTTCAACAAGTGAAGAGAAACAGTAGTCTCGGCTTAACTCCAACTTGTAAATTGTTACAAATTTCAACAAGTGAAGATAAGGAACCATCTCAGCTTAACTTTAACTTGTAAATTGCTATAAATTTTAACAAGTGAAGATAATGAACCATCTCAGCTTAACTTCAACTTGTAAATTGCTACAAATTTCAACAAGTGAAGATAAGGAACCATCTCAGCTTATCTTCAACTTGTAAATTGCTACAAATTTCAACAAGTGAAGATAAGGAATCAGCTTAACTTCAACTTATAAATTGCTACAAATTTCAACAAGTGAAGATAAGGAACCATCTCAGCTTATCTTCAACTTGTAAATTGCTACAAATTTTAACAAGTGAAGATAAGGAACCATCTCAGCTTAACTTCAACTTGTAAATTGCTACAAATTTCAACAAGTGAAGATAAGGAACCATCTCAGCTTATCTTCAACTTGTAAATTGCTACAAATTTCAACAAGTGTTAAGCATATTCTTCTTCTTTTTGCCTCCAATGTGAACCTGAGTTCCACTTGGGTTCTCGTTATTCATGTCTCTAAAAAATAACATTGTGTATCTTTATCAATCATGTGTGTTTGAAGAATTTTGAAAAGATTTTATTGATGACATCGGCCAAAAATAATACATATCTAATGATAGAAAAATTTCAAATTACAAGTGTTCCAAGGTCTGGGTAATGCTTTGCCCTCATTATCTTCAAGCCGATAAGCTCCATTATCTTCAAGCCGAAGTAATTCTGTAGGGTTCTTCCCAGTTTGGGCCAAGCTTGCCCTCTCTGGGATCTTTCTTATTGCCAACGACTTTTCTCAAGACTAGGTCGCCGACTTGAAAATCTCTTGGATTGACCTTCTTGTTGTAAGCTCTAGCAAGCTGTTGCTGGTATACTGCGAGCTAAATTGCAGCTTTCTCTCTTCGTTCTTCTAAAAGATCCAGATCTCGGGCTAAGAGTATATTATTAGTTCCATTTTCAATTCCCTGGGTTCGGATCCCTGGGATGCCGACTTCCAGTGGAATGACTGCTTCTGTGCCATAGGCCATGGCAAAGGGGGATTCCCCTGTTGATCTTCTCGGCGTAGTCCGATATGCCCAAAGTACGTTGGGCAATTCGTTTACTGACTTTCCTCTTGCTGCCTGTAGCCTCTTTTTTATTCCATCCAAAATTACTTTGTTGGATGCTTCTGCTTGTCCATTACTTTAGGGAAAACTTGGTGTTGAAAAGTAATTCTTGATTTTGAATTTCACACAAAAGTTCTTGATGAGTTTGCTGTCAAACTGCGTTCCGTTGTCGGCAACTATGGCTCTGGGAATGCCAAATCTGGTGATGATGTTTTTCCATATGAAGCTCTTGACGTCCACATCTCGGATTTTGGCAAGAGGTTCTGCCTCTATCCACTTCGTGAAGTAATCCGTCGCTACTAGCAAGTATTTTCTCTACCCAGTTGCCTGGGGAAGTTGTCCAACAAGATCCATGCCCCACTGGGCAAACGGCCAGAAATTTGAATCTTGGGTTGGTCGGTGGTGATGTATCAAAGGTGCAAACCTTTGGCATCGTTCACACTTCTTCACGTAGGCTTCAGCATCCTTTTGCATGTAGGGCCACCAATACCCCTGGGTAATGGCCCTGTGAGCTAGTGATCTGCCCCCAGCGTAGTTTCCACAGACTCCTTCATAAATTTCATATAAAAAATCTTCAACTCGCAAAGGTGTACGCGCATAAAAGGGTCCGAAGGACCTTCGTAGAGATGTCGTCATGATCGGTGAATCTTGTCGACTTCAATCTGACTTGGTGTGCCTCCTTTCGGTCTTCTGGCAGCTTTCCTTCTTTCAGGAATGCAACAATTGAATCCATCCAGCTTGGCCCCATGTCCACTGTCACGACCCCAAACCGCCCCTAGTAGAATGGTGCCGTGATGGCCAGTAACCCGAGATTACCGAAGGCCAACTTTCAAAGTTCACACACAATCAGAGTATAATCTATGGGGCTTACATGTGCGGAAGCAATATATGTAAATCTAACTAGTCCATAAGAGCTGTGCATATGTCAAATGAAATGGCATACATCTTAATTAAAGTCTTACAACTTGAATACAAATAAAATAAAGTACATATTACATCTTGATCAAAAGACTTCTCAAGCCGACATTTACAAAATACATGAAGTGCAACTAAGAAGCATAATCTTCAAGATTGCTGACATAACATGAATCCAAAACATCTTGCAAAACACACACATCTCGCGTGGCAACTTCTTGCTTGTTACCTACATACATATAGAGAGGGTGAGCTTGGATACTCCGTGAATGGTGCAAGTAATAAAGGGTTTAATAAATGATTCCCGAGGTCTTGTCAAAACAATACATATATCATAGCTTGTTCAAAACATGTACTTAGCATAACTTGTATCTAAACATGTACTTGGGGTGATGACATTCCGAGCAAAACAAAAGCATAATCTCGGCATCGAGCACACCCGTTCATAGTCCGTCGGTAGCCGATATCTTAACAAGGGTGCTACTTGGGCTTAACGTCCCCTAGCACGAAAGGACGGTGCTACCTGGGCTTAAAGCCCTCTAGCACGGAAGGACTATGCTACCTGGGCTTAAAGTCCCCTAGCACGGAAGGACTATGTTACTTGGGCTTAACGTCCCCTAACACGAAAGGACGGTGTTACTTAGGCTTAACGTCCCCTAACACGAAAGGACGGTTCCAAGAATGTCACCCAAAACAAAGCTTACACTTGATACATAAAATAAGGGTAATCATTCATACTTAACAAATACTTTCAAAAACAAAGCAAAGCAAAGCCTTTATCAAAGCATTATAACATAGCTTTATTAAAAATACCACTCACATAGTTCTTGGGACGTTGGGATCAAAGCAAAGGTCCAAGTCCTACAAACACATGGCAATCACATTCTCAAAACAAGCTTTACATGCATGCAAATGATCTAGGGAAAACATGCTGGAAATGACCTAGGGAAAACATGCTGGAAATGACCTAGGGAAAACATGCTGAAAATGACCTAGGAAAAACATGCTGGGTACCAACCAGTCTGGAATGGATGTCTGAGAGATGATCTAGGCTAAAATGACCTATTTGGGTGAACTTAGGAGGTCTTGGCGAGGTCCCACACCTCTTGGCGAGGTGTGGTTACCTAGGCTTCGAGTCTGTTGCTGCCGAGGTGTTACAAGGTCTTAAGCAAGGATGTACCATGTCGGCTTAGTGTCGATGGTTAGCCTAGGTGTGCATGCAAGGTAGATCAAGGTTCAAGTGATCATGCAAGGTAGGCCAAGGTGAGATCGATGCTTGGCCTAGGTGTGTGATCTAGGCAAGAGTGGTCTCGGTGATCACACCTAGGAAAAGAAGTCTGAAATCTGGGTTTCCTCCTTGAAGAACATGAAGAACATGAATGCTAAAATCATAACTTGTTATTACAAAAATCAGGATTTCATGCTATGAGTTGAAAACATGGACACAGGTACCCATACTTGAAGATCATATGAAAACAAACATGAAAACATGGATCTTGGTGCAAACTCTTGGATCAAAACATGACTTTTCTTGAAGAACACATGAATACCACTTTCTCTTTCTAAAACCGAACTTTAAATCAATGCATGGCTTACAAATCGTATTCAATCATGCAATGCAATAACATGATCATAAAGAACAACATGAGCAGATCAAGAATCTAACCTTGGAACACGGATCTAACGGTTCGATCTCTAGGAATCAAGCTTGGAAATCTACTTCCTCTCAAGAACTCCTCTTCCTCTCTTCCTAGAGCTTCTCTCTCCTCCTAGAAAAAAGATATAACAAATGATAGGTTTCTCTCTCTACCGGCTGACTTAACACTCTGCTTGGACACGTGGCGCTGCCGGGTTGGTTCTCCTAAAAAAGGTGACTGAGTGAAAAGACAAGACTATGACAAAGCGTACTCAACAAGCTAGACGGCAAGACACTCCGGCACGTAATGATCTCGGCTAAGGACATAGGCTTCGGCAAGTAAGGTCTCAATGACCTCGGCTAGGAAGGATAACACTTGGCCAAGCTGTGCCACACCTCGGCCTAGATGTGCCACACCTCAGTCTAGGTCATTCCACTCCCAGAACAAGATCACTAGGTGCAAGGATTAAGGATCTCGGATGCCTAGGTGATAACATCTCGGCCAATATGCCTAGGTGATGGTGGAGGTCAACCAAGGTGGTTCCAAGATGGTCCTAGGCTTAAGATGACCTCGGCTTGGCATGACCTAGGCTTAAGATGACCTAGGCTTGGCATGACCTAGGCTTAACATGACCTAGGCTTAACATGACCTAGGCTTGACATGACCTACGCTTGGCATGACCTACGCTTAACATGACCTAGGCTTAACATGACCTAGGCTTGGCATGACCTAGGCTTAACATGACCTAGGCTTGACATGACCTAGGCTTGGCATGACCTAGGCTTGACATGACCTAGGCTTGGCATGACTTAGGCTTAACATGACCTAGGCTTGACATGACCTAGGCTTGGCATGACCTAGGCTTGACATGACCTAGGCTTAACATGACCTAGGCTTGGCATGACCTAGGCTTGGCATGACTTAGGCTTGACATGACCTAGGCTTGGAATGACCTAGGCTTGGCATGACTTAGGCTTGACATGACCTAGGCTTGGCATGACCTAGGCTTAACATGACCTAGGCTTGGCATGACCTAGGCTGGGGACAACAAAGAAGGAACAGAGAATGCAAGCAACACTTAAGCATAGCAAGACAAGATTCATGAACACAACTTAACATGGCAAATCATATAAATGCATGCAAGCATGACTAAGACATGAATGTGGGTTATTACATCCTTCCCCCCTTAAAGAAGTTTGGTCCCCAAACTTAACTTACCATGTTCCCCAAAACAACTCCGAATATCGGATTCTCATCTCTTCTTATCATCTCTAGCCTTTACCTTGGGACAATCCTTAATATGATGACCCATCTCACCGCATTCAAAACAGGCTCCAGATGCCCGATGACAAACTCCAAGATGTTGCATCCCGCAACTTGTACATGTCGGCCTAGTGAAACTTTCCTGATTCGTGTTGTTGGAACTCCCCACCTTTGTCTTCTTCCCGGCATCAGTCGGACCTACCTCTTCTTTGCAATTGTCATAGGAGTGCCTCTTCTTCTGATTCTCCCATGAACTTTGACTTCTGTTCAGGTTGGCTTCTGCCAGGATGGCTTTATCTAGCACTCCGGCATACGTCGGCATGTTGAGCAGATTAACCCGATCTTGTATTTGTCCCCGAAGTCCACTCTCAAACTTTCTAGCTTTTCTGTATTCGTCGTCGACCATGTGCGGTGCATACCTTGCTAACTCGGTGAAAGCACGATCATATTCGGCCACTGTTTTACTGCCCTGTGTTAACATCTGAAATTCTGTGGTCTTGCGATCTCAGATACTAAGGGGAAAGTGCTTGTCATAAAATAACTCCAGAAATCTGGCACAAGTCAAGTCTGGATTACTTTCTCGAATCATCATCCACCATCTACGAGCGTCGTCTTCCAATGTAAATGCTGCCAATGACACCTTCTGGGCGTCGGTGCTAGGAAAAACCTCAAACAACTTCTCCATCTCAAGAACCCATGCTTCTGCTTTCATCGGCTCTATACCCCCATGGAACTTCGGTGGTTTCATCTTCTTGAATTCTTTTATCAAGGTCAAGGTGTCGTCTCCATACAAAGCTGGTTGCGGCTGCACTTGTGGTACTGGAGGAGGTGGAGGTGGAACTGCATGTCGGCCATCTGTCTGCTCGGCCTGAGTGGAAGTGGTACCTGTGTCCTGTGGCCTAGGTTGTCTCAACTCACGGACCAATCCTTCGACCAATCTTTCTAATCTGTCTATTCTGTCCTCGGAATGATCTCGGCCAACTGGAGGTCTACCCCTTCTCATGATGCTAGAGGTATGCAAAATGTGACTCTTAAACAAAATGAGCAAGTAAACATGCATGCAAGTAATAAATGATCATGCCGAGATGAGGCACACCTTGTCAAGTAGCAAGCAACATGATGCAATCCTAACATCATTCTAAGGGACATCCTATGCTCTTCAGGACTCAAAGTGTGTGAATAACGTACTAGAAGGAACGCATGCTCTGATACCATTCTGTCACGACCCCAAACCGCCCCTAGTAGAATGGTGCCGTGATGGCCAGTAACCCGAGATTACCGAAGGCCAACTTTCAAAGTTCACACACAATCAGAGTATAATATATGGGGCTTACATGTGCGGAAGCAATATATGTAAATCTAACTAGTCCATAAGAGCTGTGCATATGTCAAATGAAATGGCATACATCTTAATTAAAGTCTTACAACTTGAATACAAATAAAATAAAGTACATATTACATCTTGATCAAAAGACTTCTCAAGCCGACATTTACAAAATACATGAAGTGCAACTAAGAAGCATAATCTTCAAGATTGCTGACATAACATGAATCCAAAACATCTTGCAAAACACACACATCTCGGCGTAGCCGACTTCTTGCTTGTTACCTACATACATATAGAGAGGGTGAGCTTGGATACTCCGTGAATGGTGCAAGTAATAAAGGGTTTAATGAATGATTCCCGAGGTCTTGTCAAAACAATACATATATCATAGCTTGTTCAAAACATGTACTTAGCATAACTTGTATCTAAACATGTACTTGGGGTGATGACATTCCGAGCAAAACAAAAGCATAATCTCGGCATCGAGCACACCCGTTCATAGTCCGTCGGTGGCCGATATCTTAACAAGGGTGCTACTTGGGCTTAACGTCCCCTAGCACGAAAGGACGGTGCTACCTGGGCTTAAAGTCCTCTAGCACGGAAGGACTATGCTACCTGGGCTTAAAGTCCCCTAGCACGGAAGGACTATGTTACTTGGGCTTAACGTCCCCTAACACGAAAGGACGGTGTTACTTAGGCTTAACGTCCCCTAACACGAAAGGACGGTTCCAAGAATGTCACCCAAAACAAAGCTTACACTTGATACATAAAATAAGGGTAATCATTCATACTTAACAAATACTTTCAAAAACAAAGCAAAGCAAAGCCTTTATCAAAACGTATAACATAGCTTTATTAAAAATACCACTCACATAGTTCTTGGGACGTTGGGATCAAAGCAAAGGTCCAAGTCCTACAAACACATGGCAATCACATTCTCAAAACAAGCTTTACATGCATGCAAATGATCTAGGGAAAACATGCTGGAAATGACCTAGGGAAAACATGCTGGGTACCAACCAGGTCCTGGAATGGATGTACAGAGATGATCTAGGCTAAAATGACCTAGCTGGGTGAACTTAGGAGGTCTTGGCCGAGGTCCCACACCTCTTGGCCGAGGTGTGGTTACCTAGGCTTGAGGTCTGTTGCTGCCGAGGTGTTACAAGGTCTTGGCAAGGATGTACCATGTCGGCTTAAGTGTGCAGTGGTTAGCCTAGGTGTGCATGCAAGGTAGATCAAGGTTCAAGTGATCATGCAAGGTAGGCCAAGGTGAGATACGATGCTTGGCCTAGGTGTGTGATCTAGGCAAGAGTGGTCTCGGTGATCACACCTAGGGAAAAGAAGTCTGGAAATCTGGGTTTCCTCCTTGAAGAACATGAAGAACATGAACATGAAGAACATGAAAAACATGAATGCTAAAATCATAACTTGTTATTACAAAAATCTGGGATTTCATGCTATGAGTTCGAAAACATGGACCTGGGTACCCATACTTGAAGATCATATGAAAACAAACATGAAAACATGGATCTTGGTGCAAACTCTTGGATCAAAACATGACTTTTCTTGAAGAACACATGAATACCACTTTCTCTTTCTAAAACCGAACTTTAAATCAATGCATGGCTTACAAATCGTATTCAATCATGCAATGCAATAACATGATCATAAAGAACAACATGAGCAGATCAAGAATCTAACCTTGGAACACGGATCCAACGGTTCGATCTCTAGGAATCAAGCTTGGAAATTTACTTCCTCTCAAGAACTCCTCTTCATCTCTTCCTAGAGCTTCTCTCTCCTTCTAGAACAAAGATATAACAAATGATAGGTTTCTCTCTCTACCGGCTGACTTAACACTCTGCTTGGACACGTGGCTACTTGGGTTGGTTCTCCTCAAAAAGGTGACTGAGTGAAAAGACAAGACTATGACAAAGTGTACTCAACAAGCTAGACGGCAAGGCACTCCGGCAAGTAATGATCTCGGCTAAGGACATAGGCTTCGGCAAGTAAGGTCTCAATGACTTCGGCTAGGAAGGATAACACTTGGCCAAGCTGTGCCACACCTCGGCCTAGATGTGCCACACCTCAGTCTAGGTCATTCCACTCCCAGAACAAGATCACCAGGTGCAAGGATTAAGGATCTCGGATGCCTAGGTGATAACATCTCGGCCAATATGCCTAGGTGATGGTGGAGGTCAACCAAGGTGGTTCCAAGATGGTCCTAGGCTTAAGATGACCTCGGCTTGGCATGACCTAGGCTTAACATGACCTAGGCTTGGCATGACCTAGGCTTAACATGACCTAGGCTTGAAATGACCTAGGCTTGACATGACCTACGCTTGGCATGACCTAGGCTTAACATGACCTAGGCTTAACATGACCTAGGCTTGGCATGACCTAGGCTTAACATGACCTAGGCTTGGCATGACCTAAGCTTAACATGACCTAGGCTTGGCATGACCTAGGCTTGACATGACCTAGGCTTGGCATGACCTAGGCTTGACATGACCTAGGCTTGGCATGACTTAGGCTTGACATGACCTAGGCTTGGCATGACCTAGGCTTGACATGACCTAGACTTGGCATGACTTAGGCTTAACATGACCTAGGCTTGGCATGACCTAGGCTTGGCATGACCTAGGCTGGGGACAACAAAGAAGGAACAGAGAATGCAAGCAACACTTAAGCATAGCAAGACAAGATTCATGAACACAACTTAACATGGCAAATCATATAAATGCATGCAAGCATGACTAAGACATGAATGTGGGTTATTACATCCACACACATTGCTTCCTGCTCTGTGTTCTGTGGCTCTATGCTCGGGCCCGACATATAGTCTATCATAATTGTTCTTGTCTTTTTGGTCTGCATCGAACTTGCCAGGTTGGCCAACGCGTCGGCGTGGCTGTTATCATCTCGGCGTACTTGGAGTAGTCGGCAGTTCTGAAATAAGTTTGCTAATCTGATGACCTCTTTTGCATATGCTGACATCCTTTCGTCTCTGGCTGCAAATTCTCCTGTTGACTGGTTAACAATAAGCTGTGAATCACAAAAAACTATTACCTCATCTGCTTCTGCTGCTGCTGCCAGTTTTAGCCCTGCAATTAATGCCTCGTATTCTGCTTCATTGTTTGAGGCCTTGAACACCAAACGGATGGATTGTTCTATTATTTCTCCATCCGGAGATATCAGTAGTACTCCTGCCCCCGCTCATTGTCGGTTTGAACTTCCATCGACAAACAGTCTGAAGGAGTTGCCGATGTAGATGTTGCAGGGTCTGAGTTTTTCCTTCTTTTGCTCTCTTGCCTTAGGCTGGGATTCTCCTTGTTTGCTGGGACAATGTTTATCTAGGCTCAACGGAGCCCGATGTTCGATGGATTCAGGCATGAATTCTGCCACGAAGTCGGCCAAAACTTGGCCCTTGATTGCTGTTCTGGGCCTGAACTCTAGGTCATATTGGCCCAAGGCCACTGCCCATCTTGTAATTCTTCCTGTTAAGTTTCCTTGTTATAATAAGGACTTTAGTGGGTGCTCTGTTAGTACCACAATCTTGTGCGCCTGAAAGTAATGGTTCAACTTTTTTGAGGCCATCACTAAGGCTAGCATTAATTTCTCTAGTGGTAGGTATCTTGTTTCCGCGTCAGCCAAGGTTTTACTTACATAATGTGATCTTACATTCTCCTTTTTCTTCTCGGATTAATCTTGCACTTACTATATGTTACGACACTAAGTACAAAACGACTCTTCCGAGTTCGGTGTTGAGAGGACTAGAGCGTGGTCGAGATACTTCTTTAGGTCGGCCATGCCTCACATTCTTCGATCTATAGGAAGTCTGTGGTCTTTTTCACGGTGAAGAAGGGTTTACACTTGTCTGAGCTTATGAACTTTGTTTAGAGTGCGGTCCTTCCAGTAAGCATTTGTACCTGTTTTGCCGATGTTGGGCTTTGTAGATCCAGGATGGCCTTGATCTGATCTGGGCTAGCCTCTATTCACTTTCTTGTTACCAGGTACCCCAGAAACTTTCCAGATCCAACTCCAAATGCGTACTTTGATGTGTTGAGTCGGAGCCGATATGTTTTAAGGATCTCAAATACCTCTTTTAGGTCAGCAAGATGACTCATGGGCTCCTTGGTCTTTACGACCATGTCATCGATGTAGACTTCTACTGTTTGGCCGATCAAGTGCTTGAACATTCTGGTTACCAGCCTTTGGTAGGTTGCCCCTGCGTTTTTCAACCCAAAAGGCATCACTCTATAACAGTACAGGCCTTTTGGGGTGATGAACACTGTCTTCTCTTCGTCTATGGGGTACATGGCTATCTGGTGGTACCCCCTATAAGCATCCAAGAAACTCATCCTTCCATGTCCAGATGTGGCATCCACTAGCTGGTCAATTTTAGGAAGGAAGTGTCTTTGGGGCGAGCTTTGTTGAGCTTGTAAAATCTCCCCATACCCTCCATTTACCGTTCTTCTTCTTTACTACCACAGTGTTTGATAGCCATGTCGGATAATTGACTTCTCGATGGCCTGGCCTCTAGAAGTTCTATTTCCTCCTCCTTTGCTTGGCGTGTATCAACATCGGTCTTACGCTCGTTGTATTACGAGTTTGGCCGACATCGCGTTCGATGCATGACATGTGACCTCAGGGTCAATGCCAGGCATTTCATAAGGTGTCCAGGCGAACACCTCTATGTTTGTTCTCAAAAAGGCTTCCAGTTCCTTTTCTTCTTCTTCGGCTAAGCCTGAGCCGAGAAAAAAGAAGCGCTCTTCATCGCCCTCCTAGATGAGGATTTTCTTTAGTGTTTCCTCACTCTTCTCGGCCGGGTCCTTGTTGACATCATCTAGGACCTCCATATCCTCATCTTTAATCTGTTGCAGGTTGTTTTCATTGCTGCCATGGAGCAATTTTTTGCCTGCAGTTGGTGTCACGACCCAAACCCGCCCCTATAGGTTTGGCACCAGAACCGGCCAGTAATCTGAGGATTACCTACGGCCTCTGAACAGATTAACAAAATATTAGGGGCTAGCGGAAGCAAATAATAATATACAGCGTCCATTGAGCTGTGCAGACTTATATGAGACAGAAAAATTTTAAACTTTTTATATACATATATACACATCACCTCTAAGTCATAATATATATACAGATTAGGCAGAAAGGGACTTAGTCCCCCCCTTTTCAAAATACACAAGACTTGAAGAACCAAATAAGAAAACATGACTTAAACTTTAAATTACACAACGACAACACTTAACACATCCGGAACCTCCACGCGGGGTACATAGATTGGCTGACAAAACAGATTCTAGACAGAAGCCTCTAGCCTGGTCACGCGCTTGATCACCTACATACATAAATAATACAGTAAGCTAAAGCCCAGTGAATAATAACAGAGTAAAGGGTTTCAATGAATGAGTCCATACAGATTTCAGAAATCAATTCATATTGTATCAAAATCATGCTTGATCAGATCGAAATCATAATTCAGCTTTATCAAATTCATACTTGATCAGATCATATATAGACAGAAATCATAAGTCATTGTACATTTACGTGATACATCCATTAGCAAAATTAAACGCGCAATGCGTAAGGTTATGAATAACCTCCTTAGCTCCGGTGAAGGAGCCTCCAAATCCGGGTAACAAGATAGCTAAGCCCCCATGGCGGGCCTCCGGTACGGGCATCAGTGCACAACACATATCACAGGACGCATAAAGCGTAACATCACAGGACGCATAAAGCGTAAAGTTCCCCAAAGGAACCTCCGATACCGGGTCACGGCTGTAAATCTCACATGGTACTAAGGATGTCACGGATACATGTCAGAAATTAGACAATCATTCATTGTACATAACATATCATTTCAGAAAACAGATTTCATTTTGTCACACAGAAAATAAGTACAGTTAAACATATCTTTACTAAGGTATTACTCACGATTATAAATCGCATGCAGACCAATTGGACATATCAGGAAAATCAGGCAAGTAATGGCGCGTGACCTACACAAGCACATAACATATACACATTGAAATACAACATCACTCCCTTGATTAAACTTGTCCTTTCTAGTCTTTATAGTCCGAAATTCTACTACATTTATTCTTTCTCATTTAAATAAACCGGGTTCTTAATGCACGTATTCTTTCATTACTAAGCCCCTCTTTTCCAAATAGATTGATCCTATACTTGGCTTCTTAACTAATTACCCCAAGATCAATGATTCAATCCTTAACTAACTAATCTATGTTGATTAGTAGCTTATTAATCTTTATTGAGTCATAAATCATGTCTAGAATGCATTGGAAAGATATGAGAATAAAAATATAAACTAAATGCAACTTTTCAAAATGTGCTGAAAATGGGGTCTTCGCTCGAGCGCCACTTTGGTCGCTCGAGCGAACTGTAAAATTTGAAAAACTACTGAGAACTTGATTTTCACGCTCGAGCGAGACTTCCCTCGCTCGAGCGAACAACGAAAATTCTGAAATTCTAAAATTGAAATTAAAGTTCAAATTTGGTATATAAAGCTTCAAAACATGCACTTTAGTATACCAACATGGAAAACTATTTATTAAAGTCAAAATTGCTAAAACATTTATTCGAAAATCATTTATTCAAAATCATGCCCCAATTGCCAAATTTAGTTTTAATTCATTTCCTACATAACAAGCCAAATCCCAAATCCAAAGTGATTAATCTCTAAATTGGACTCCATAAATTTAACATAGCTCCAATCTCTCATTTTCTTTTTAGTTACATAAAATTGATTTCAAGCCCTTTCTATTTTCCTTCAAAGCATGAAATTAAAATCATAAATTCCCTTGGAAAATTATTCACATGTATGAAATTGACATCGAAATTACTAGTTTTATATTCTTATAAATTTTCCAACTAATTTCCATAACCATGAGTCTACTTAATTTCTTACTCAATCCATGAGACTAATTCATAGCTTTCTTAATTCATGATGCATGTAACTTATTTTATATTTGACACCCAATTTCATCCTAATCCCATGAATTAAATCTCAAATCTCCAAGTATTATAGGATGGTTCTACAAAATTAAGCCAAAGATAATTAATTTCTAATTTATTTTCCATAACCACTCACATGCATGTAATCCATTTCAAATTAACTTCTATAATTTTGAATCTAATTCAATTTTATCACTCTTTCATTATTTCCTTTTTGTTTACATGAAATTGAAGTTATATGACTCTTAGGAAAGCATTTCCATGTATGGAATTAAGATTAAAACCAACTAATTTCCTTAGATTCAAAATCAAATCTAATTTAATTCTTGATTTAGCCAAACTTTAGATTTAATCAATTTTCTTCATATTACACCCAAAACCTAATTCACAGTCATAGATGCTCCATAACACATTTAAATTTTGAATTAAACTCTTTCATTATGTTACATGCATGAGTTAGAAATCAAAATTAAATCGATGTCTAATTTTCCATAAATTGAACATAACTCCATTTATTCCTCATTTTGTTAACTCCTACTATTTACATGAAATGGAACCCAAGTTTAACCAATTTAAGAAATCATAAATCATATCTTTGGTCCTAACTTGATTTTACATGCAACCCAAATTTATAAAGAATAATGAAAATCAAACTCAACTAATTAATTTCTAAATTAACTTTCATAACCATCCACATGCATGCAACCCATTTCAAATTAATTTCCCTAATCTTATTCTTAGGCTAATTTTCCTTCATCTTCTTGCTATTGATTCCCATTTCATCCTTAATTTCAAGTATAACATAAGGATTCTATAAAAATTAAGCATAAATCCATACCTTAATCTTTAATTTCAGCATTTACTTGATTCTCCTCTACTTCCCCTTTTCTTTCTTCACTTCCGTCTCTAATCCATAGCTTTTTCCTTGACTTACTTTTGTTCCCAGCAGCCTACACACACACACAAACCCACTCTCTCTCTCGGCTGTTCTTCCCAGCCCAAAGCAAAAAAAAAAAAAAAATGAATTCTACTCTTTAACTTCTTAACATAGACACACACATGATTCCCAGCAAAAAGGTTTTGGAATTACACTTGCCTCTTGTGCTCACCAACACATACACACACACATGCTTCTCTTGTTGCCACCACATTGCACACGTGCACACTTAATTAAGCCTCCAACACAACACTCACATGCACAGATTTTCTTTCCACGCCCAGAATTTCTCTGCACACACACACCTATATACACCCTCAAATTTCTTTAGATCCTCTAATTTATGATTAAAATTAACTTAATTAAGTAACACTCGGTCTTAATAAATCTCAATTAGCACGTCAGTAGATTAATTATAACAAATCATAGATCTCTCATAATTTAATTAATCTAATTGATTTCCATTAGAGCCTAATTAATTATATTTAATTTTATTAATCCGAATCAGATTTTTAATCAGGCTCCCAAAATGCTCCAATTAATAAATCGAACTTACTTCCAACCTCAATTTTGGTTTCTTAAATCATTTAGGTCTTCAATTTCTGATAAGACTCCAAGTTTCCGTCAATTAAATTATATATTCAAATAGGACACCCCATAACTAAATTTTAATTTGCAATATTCATAATCCTCAATCTTTCATGATTTAATTAACTTAATTTCCTCTAATTCAGATCTAATTAATTGAATCTCAATTTCACTAAACTAAATCGAATATTTAATTAAACTTCCAAATGGGTCCGTAATTAAAATTAAATTGATTCAACTTTCTAACTTCACTTTCTTAAGCCATTTGGACCCTTAATTTCTAATTCCAAAATAAACCTTCAATCAAATCATATACGAATCAGATTTCACAATTCTCATAATCCCAAATAAATTACAATACTCGGTAATTAAACTCAAATCCTCTTAATCAATCAAGTACTAATTCCTTATACGTGATGGGGTTGTTACAGTTGGTCTTCTCTGACTTCTTCAATTCCATATTCTGTTGGGAACCGCAATAGTTGATGCAATGTTGAGGGAACTGCCCCCATTGCATGCAACAATGGCCTTCCCAAGATGATGTTGTATGGTGAAGGTGTGTCAATCATGATGAACTCTGTCCTGATCTTCTTAGTGCCGGCTTGTACTTCCAAGTTTGTAGCGCCCAGTGGCCACGTCGGCGTTCCATTGAAGCCGACCATCGGGCCATTCGATTGCTCCATGTCATCTGGGTGAAGGTCCAGCTCCCTGTAACATCTGACATACATGATGTCACAAGAGCTGCCTTGATCTATCAGGATGCGTTTCACTTGGCACTCCCCAACCTGGAGAGATACTACCAAGGCATCATTATGTGGGTGCTGGACCATTTCTAGGTCGGCTTCGGTGAAGGCTATCATCGAGCCTGGGTACTCTTCAGGCCGAGGTCTTTTCTGTCCGACCTGGTTCACGTGCTGTAGGTGTTTTACTCTTTGGGTTTCCCCCCGTATGTCGTTTTCGTTCACCTTAGAGTGAATTACGTTAACCACCCTAGGTCCCTTCCCGTGGTTCTTTGTCTTTGAGGCGGAAAGCTGGTGCTTGAGGCAACCTTGCCTGCTCTTCTCTGGTCCTGGCTTTGTCGACAAGATCCCTCAGATGGCCTTGTCTTACTAAGTCCTCTAAGTATGCTTTTAGGGCTCTGCAGCCCTGGGTTGGGTGGCATTCTTCATTGTGGTAAGCACAACGCCTACCAACGTTCCTACCCATGTATTCCCCTGGGGCCTTTGCTGGTGCTCTGAAATAGGGTTGATTTCGGATTTGATACAGGACTTTGTGGATCGATTCGAACATAGTCGCCACCTTTGCTTTCTTCCTAAATTCTATCTCTGTTTTGCTAAATCGTTGTTACTTTTCGCCGCGAGCCGCTCTTTTTCCCTCTGTTTTACCTCCTTATTCCCGATGTATCCTCCTTGCTCGCATACTTCGATTCTTGCCATGAGCTCTTCCATGCTTTTTCGGCAATGTCTTTGCCAAAGATTTCGCGATGAACAATCATCTTTAGGCCGTTCTTGAAAGACACGACCGCCACTTCTTGGTTGCATTCGATATTCGATTGAACACCTCATAGTATCTGTTTGCATAGGCCCTAAGGCCTTCATCCTATAGATTTTCGAGCCATTAATGCGCCCACCCTTAATGGTCAGAGCTTATTTGTCACGAACACGGCCACAAACATCTCGCCAGCCTTCCCAAGTCTTCACACTTCCTTTGGCAATTTGTGGAACCAATCTCGATGCAATCTCCCCAAAGGATGAGGGAACACTTTGCGAGCAACGACTGCTTCCGGTGTATAGTGCCATTGAGTTCAAGAATAATCCAACGTGGAAGTTAGGATCGACTTACCATCAGATATTTGAAACCTCGGCATACTAAATCTCTTGATTGCCTCAAATTTGTCCATTTCTCGAGAACGGTGTCCTCGGTTTGTCGGGTGAGGTAACCTCGGCTTCAGTATTATGTTCCTTCCTCTTGAGGTAATTTCGCAGGTCTTCTTTACTCCTCCCTGGAGCTCGGTTATCTTTTGACTTCAGTCTTTTTGGCACACTACTTTTGGCCTCATGGTGGGCCCGTTTTGATCTTTCTCCATGGGTTATGTCAAAGCAGAGCACCTGTCCCTGGACATGCTGATGTTCTCTGGGTCCTGGGTCCTTCGTGTGATATGTCCTTTGGGACTTTTCTTGTCTCGGCTCCTCTCGTCCGACTTCCCTGGAAGGCCGGTGAGAGTGTCTTCCGCTCCTGGTGTGTTGAGGTACTTTGGGAATTGTTTTCCTTCCTCCCTTCTGGGTATTAACTGCTGGAATCGGCGTGTCCTGCAACGGGTACGGTGGCTGCATGACATTGTTTTGCATCATGAAGTTGAAGACCGACTGCAGGTCTGCCAACTTGTCTGCCAATTCTTTTACTTCCTCGTCCCTCCGTAGGCACCTGTCCCTCCATACCTGGAGGTTATCTTCGTTGTAGTATCTGTCTTGGTCTGTCTTCTTTGAAGTGTCGCCCTCCTGGCCGACGTCTTTTCCCCCACGCCCCTTGTCACGGGCTTCTTCGTTGTGGTTGTCTCCTTCAATGTCAAGGTCGATAAGCCTGCCACTCCCAGCGGAAGCGTTGTCCCCAACCTTTTCTTTTTGTACGTTACTGGCCATCTATTCGTCTTTCTTTCCCACAGACGGCGCCAAATTGTGTGAGTGATTTTCTGATCACACTGCCCTCCTTAGTGATTCAGCTGTAGAACACAGGCAGAATAGATAGCACCTTGTTGTCCTGCACAAAAAGAAAAGGCTCCGGCGGTGGTTCTTCCACCCGGGGACACTCCGACGATCAAGTCAGTATATCTCTCAAAGATAATCAAGTATTCAACTCACAAGCTTGAGTGTAAAAACATACCTTAGACCCAAGGGGGTGCCTCTCTTTTATAGCCAATACAATCCTAGTCCCAATAGGAGCCTAGCCCTAATGGACTTAGGATTACTGCTAATCTGGGACTCCCATTGGAATTAGGATAAACTCTCTAAGAGTCTTATCTTTACCCAAACTGAAGTCTTCTCTCAATCTAGGACTCTTGTCCTTTATCCGCTTATCTTGGATTCCGATATCTTCAGAGATAACCTCGGCAACTCCGAGATCACCTCGGCGTAACTACCACGACACATGGCACCTCGGTTGGCACATCGGCGTCACCTTGCCACGTGTTGGTACTCAAAAAATATATCCCCACACGTATTATTGAAAATTTTAATTGGATTTAATGATGGATACATTTGGCAATACTTATTTGGAACAATGGAGCAAGGAAAATGTTATTTTTTATTTATTTTTTCGTTTTGGTTTACGTGCTAGTGGTAAACCGGTTGTATTAGTTCGGTTATCCAGAGTCGATTAATAAATTAATGTTCAACTACCTACAACCGAACAAATTGTACGTGTTCAATTTTATAGTGTCGAACTTTCTCCAAATATTCAGTTTTTAAGTATCGAACAAACACTATTTGTTTGGTTAAAAACAATTGAACAACTGCACTTAGTTCGATTTTGTATTGCCATTAAATAAAGTTTTGGTGCTCTCGATAATCATGGATTGTTGCAATGCCCTAACTACACTCTCAGATCCATCTAATTTTTTCTTCTTAACAGTACAATCTAAACTTCTTGTTAGAAAATTCATTTCCCCTGATCTCCCAAGCCATCGAGGCTGATCATTAGGCTTCGAAATCTTCATCTGATTCCTCACCGACGTCACTTTCCTCCTTTCCGTCTGATTCCTCACCGGTATGAGGGTAAAGATGAAAGATTGTGGGTAAATTGTAAATATGGTGTGTGAGGAAGGGTAAAGATGAAAAATTGTAGTGCGTGTTGAACAAAATATTTATATATCAAAAGAATTAAATGTTTGCCTTAAATAATGGTTTGCCTTGAGACAAAATATGATTTGTAAATAGACACCCAATTGAAACATGGTTAGGTACCAACATAAATTGAAGAAAAATGTTTTTTATCACTTCATTTATTTTAGTTGTTTAAAGAATTATTATTTCATTCCATCTCATTTTAATGAATTAAAATAGACTACTAAATGAACACCCTTTAAACTCACTACTTATCACAAGCAAAGAAGAGAGAGAGAGAGAGGTCCTTTGATGGAGAATGATGAACCCTCTTTGTATTAAGCCGAAGACATGACAAACTCAGAATCCATACACATGACTACATCCAAGTACAAAGCCATAAGAATAATGGGACTCCCAAACCAAACTCACCAAATTTCCCCAGAATCATACACATACAATGATACAATACACAATATAATGGCGGTGGGGGTCATAGCAAAATGAAACATCTTCCAATCTTCTCTTCTGTATCATCCAACTTTCCACCAAAAAAAAAACCTAAATACATAATTTAACACGTCGCATATAACATTCCATAGCGGGGTTTACCTGTAAAATGCCCAAAATCACAGCACTAACCCCATGAGACTGACTTCTTTGAACTGTGAATGATAATTAGGACAACCAACAACAGTTGAAATCGGATATAAACACGTTATTACCGGGGCAAATACTGACACCACAACAGTAAAAATATGACATTTCTCTGTATTCTCATCTCTTTTTCTTCTTCCTGATGACCATCCAAATCATCCAAAGCGACATGCCTCTCAGGCTTTCTGGTTCAAAATACTCGTTTGTACCATCAAAGCTACCCATTACGTTTGCTCGTTTTTTTTTCTCTCCAATTCTCACCCCACACTTTCGCCTCTGCAACTGCCCGTTCCCTATCTAGATCTCGGTTCCTTGGAGTCTCTCTTGCTCTCCCTGCGCTAATGGGGCTGTCTCTCTGAGAGTCCTGACATTCCACTTCATCCATGCCCCATTTCCTCCCAGATCCACCACCAGTTTCACACCCACCTAACTCTGCACCGGCATTCAATTCCCTTGCAGAGTCTCTCTTTCTGAAATCAGGAGAATTCTTATGGTTGGATGGCGAGCCGCAGCGTCCTCGTCGAGACTCATCTGGACTATCCAGCCCATTGGCCATGTTCCTTCTGTCATCCCTGCTTCTAGGAGTAGATGGACCAACTCTATTACTTTGACCCGTGGGTGCACTTGGATCGTAGGTTTGGGAGGCTAAATATGTTAAAGCAGTCACAACATCACCTATCAGAGGCCTTGTAGCAGCTTGTTCTTGCAAACACATGGCTGCAACGGCTAGTGCTTGGTAAAGTCCTCGCATTGGATAGCAACCTTGTAAAAGTGGATCAGCCATTTTGGGAAACTTCCGGCGATCCTTGAAAAGTGGTCTTGCCTACAAGTCCATGTCCCACAAGAATGAAAAATCAGAAATTTGGAGGGAAAAAAAAAAAAAAACCTACTTTTTGTGTTAGTTCTATAGCACACTATAACATCAGCTAAAGAGCATAGACACCTGACATGATATGGACACACCGATAAAGAAATTCTAAAAAAATATAAGACATGCACAAGTATATAGTTTTACATATTTATTATATGGCATAAATAAAAATAAAAATTACTATATGCCATTGTCATGTATATGAATATCTAATTTAAAGATAAATAATTTTTAAAGTCTGAAGGAGTAGAATAAGTATAAATTTACGTTGGGGTCTATGTTGGGTGTGTTACAAAGCTGAGGGTGGGGCTAGGGTGGGGAAAAGGCATCGGAAGGCTTGGTTGCTTGCTTCCCATTGTTTGTTTTGGTTGGTTTGATTGGAGCGTAATATGCGAGTTTTTCAAGATGTGTGTCATTTGTTTATTTGGTTAGAAAGTAGGCTCCTATTGGTGTTGCATAGTTGGGTTATGGGTTCGATTGATCCGGATGTTGACTTTTGTAGATTTTGTGAAGGATTTGAGCAGTTAGTTGTGTACCAGCCCGTTGTGGGTTGCTTTGTTTTCTTTGTATTCTTTCCATCGCTTTAATATTTTTTTAATAAAATTTGATTACTTATTAAAAAAAGTATAAATTTACCTTATTTTTCTTTTATCATTGGATTCGAAGTAATTTTATTCAAACTTGTATTGTGTTTCATGTGTGTCTAAGAGATAGACTCGTGTTCTTTAAATGTCTTAAAATCTGTCCAGGTCTAGAATTTTTTTTTAAAATAATAGGAAATGTTTGAACGTATATTTAATTTTGTGTTGGGAAGTGTTTGATGAGTGTTGTGTTGTGTGCCCTTTTAACTTGTGTTACCAAAAATATTGGTACATACGTTTCGAAACATGGTACACTGCCGTTTCAAAACAGTAAATTTAGTGATCCAAAATGCTCCCAATATATTTGCTTAAATGTTACTTTAGGAGGAAAAAAATTAAATATAATGAACTAAAATCTAAAATGAATCAAGTTTTGACTAAACAAAACATTAAAAATGAAGAGAGAAAGAAAAACATTTTATTGGATAACTAATAGTTAAAAGAAAATTATCCTAGAAATACCTTAAATTCTTAAGTGTAATATATACTAGTCTACCCCTATCGTACCACATTTTAGAGTATGTGGCGTACCACGTACTGGAACGATCCATGTTCCAGGTAACATAGCTCTTAACCACCAACCAAGTCATCATGCATCAATTTGCGTTAATTGCTAAGGAGAATGCATCAAGACAAAAACAATACCATAAAAATATAAAGAGAATCACTTACCCATGCAACGAGATTTTGCTCTCCTGCAGCCCGGGTGTTGTCAATAGCCTTGCGCCCTGTAATAAGCTCTAGAAACACGACTCCAAAACTATAGACATCAGATTTGGGCGTGAGTTGACCAGTCATAGCATATTCAGGAGCACAATAACCATATGTCCCCATAACCCGGGTTGAGACGTGCGTCTTATCACCAACAGGACCTAGTTTTGCAAGCCCAAAATCCGATAACTTAGGATGATAGCCCTCACCTAGAAGGATGTTTGATGATTTTAAATCTCGGTATATAACAGGAGGGTTTGCCTTGTCATGCAAATATTCTAGACCTTTTGCTGCACCAGCTGCAATCTTCATCCTTGTATTCCAGTCCAGAGGCTCTTTGTCTGGTGGAAGATCTGAAAATGGGTATCAAATGAAGTAATCGGTTAGGCTTACCGAAAGCACACTCATTAGAAGAAAACTTGAGAACTGTATACAGATATTTTGGAGAGAGTTACATTTCCAAAAGAAACTAGTAGTGAAACATATATTTTGGAGAAACCAATTAATCTGTTTTTTTTGTTTTTGTTTTTTTTATTATTTTGATAGAGAGGCAAAAGCGACATCGTTTCCTGTATTATGTAAACTAAAACAAAAACATAACTGAATAACAGTGAATCATAATGAAACGTGGTGAATCGCAAATTTAATTGCACGAGTCACAAAATTTCCGGAAACATTCTTCCCAAATTAATGAACAGAATACAGAAATTGAAAACGATACCAAACACCCCCAAATTTCTTTGCAAGCTTTCAGCGCATAGGTACAAAATGTGGCTGCTTGTTAAAAGTAGTGAAAATTTCCATTGTTCTACATGGGGTTCCTTCGCTTCACTAGAAAACAAGCAAAGGAACAATGAACATACTGCCTTCTATGAGGGTTTTTCAACCATTATGGATGTAATTAGCATGCCAGCCATTGTGAACGTCTACCGTTTGTAAGCAGCTGTGATGGGATCCAGGCTCCAGCCATCTAGGTCAAGGATCATCTCCTCCCAATTCCCAAATGAGACAGTAGGAGCCACATGTAGTCTGTATCTATATCTTAAAGGAAGGTAAACACATGCAGAGACACAAAGCCCCCCCAAAATGCCTCCCTTTCTCCAACCACGGATGCATAAAGAAAGTTATTTTCATTCATACTGGAAACCATAAATAAATCAACTTTTAAATGAAGTCTCAATACTATAACGTGGAGTCTAATACTGGTGACAATATGTCATGTTAACTACAGGTCCTACTACCACTAAGGCCAGCCATCACGATGCCAAATCAACATACCACTTTTTTAGGCACTACTAACACTAAATTGTACAAAGCTAGGTCCAGCTATACCTACCACTATGCCAAATTCAATTAATAGCATGCCACATTCTAACACTACTACGTATGGCAACTACTACCCTAACCATCCCAAAATATAACTTCACCAAGATGATTGATAATGCTGTACTGTGGCTACTGCCACACTAATTTCCAAATTTAGCAACCACCATTATTGCTGCTGCTCACAGCTATTACCATGCCAATCAAATGAAGATCACCAGACTCCTGGTCCATTTTTCCACTCTGATAAAACAGAAAACATGTCTTCAATTGAATGATGAAATTTTGTTGTTGCAATAAATTCCATCTATTGCCTTTCTAAACTTTTTCCCCTTCATGGTCTAGGACTTAAATTAACCGTTCCCAATGTTTCCCAGTGAACTTTAAAATTCTGGCCAAACAATTTCAATCAACAGTCGTCATTTTTCATTTTCAATACATAATAACCAATAAAATTATCCATAATCCATTTATTGAAATTGGAAGACCCAAAATAGCTTTCCAACATATAATTTGGGGTCCAATGGAATTTATAGGTAACAGAAGACACCCAATAAAACAGAGGTTTATTCTTTCAAGCACATTTTGAGTGTTAACACAAATGAAAGATTCATTAACATTTTGTGAATCTTTCATTCCAAAATATGATCATCCTACTTCTTTATCTTGGCCTTCCTACTCAATAGTTGAATAAGTGTATGAGATGTGTGTCCAACATATCTAGTTTGACATGCACCAAACAACAATGTCTAATGGTTGAGTTTACTATATAACTACGTGTAAGCATAAGATTCCTATGGTAGTTTGTAAACACCATTTTAGCCACAAGATAAACAGAAGAAGTATTTAAGAACTATGAAATCTAGCCACTTTCGTGTCATTGGACATGAGAATTAGATGAATCAAATACCCAAGTCCATGCAACATAGCTCGTAACAAAAAAATTCATTAATATGTAGAATATTGTTCCACAATAGTAATTCAATCAATCATTGACCAATCCATGCTTCCACTTAATAAATAATATTGCAAACTCAAGAACCACTTAAGTATAATGCAAACTATAAGTTAATCTTGGGGGGTTGGGGGGGGGGGGGGGGGGTTTGAGAAGAGAACAAGTCTGGATAAGTATGCCTTTTTCAGTTTCATGTTAAATCAAATAATAGCACAAGTAACTCAGTGCATGAATATAAATGAGCATCTCATACTATGGATTCATAAATGCTACCTAAAGGAAAACAATCTAACCATGTAAATGATCCTCCAAAGATCCCAATGGCATGAACTCATAAACAAGGAGCCGCTAGTCCCCATCAGCACAATAACCAATCAAATTGACAAGGTTCTGATTGTGCAAGAGGCTAAGCATGAGAACCTCCACCAAGAACTCTCTATTTCCTTGAAGGCCATTGCGATCAAGCTGTTTCACGGCAACTACCTGCAAAGATAATTATCTCAACCAACCAAATGTCATTAAATTGCAGACCATATGTGGTTAACATTGCAAATATATTTTACAAACGGAAGGTTCACAGGCAAAATCTACAAAAATTAGTCCTTTTAATCCTTCAAATCTAAATTCTAAGATATTGTAAACCAAGCAACTGAATATGAATGCTATTAGGAGTCAGATATCTGTGTTTAACATATCAAAACGGACCTGTCCTGTGCTTTCTAAGCGCCCCTTGTAAACATGTCCAAACCCACCTTCACCCAGAAGACACTCTGGCCTAAAGTTCTTTGTGGCAGCAGCGAGCTCACGAAATGTAAACGTCTGTGCAGCGATATGTGCTGTTGGTCCATCTTTTTGAACTGCTGGTTCTTTCTTAGGATCCTTCTTGGGGTCAGAATTACTACGATTTTGATTTGTCTAAAAATAAGAGAATTAGATACAGTAAATTGGAAGGCAAACAAGGAATTCAAAAATACAACCATCTAGTTGCTATACACCAAGTGGAACACATAAATTCTGAACTATAACTCAATATTGCGTAAGGTATACAATTTGAAATCATGATGGATAAGACATAGTCATTTGGATTGTCCTTGGATGAAGAGTTACTTGATCTTAATATTCTTATGCAAAACCTATGTTACATATCCCACACATATCCATATCCATCGGATATGTGTCTAAAACCCCTACCAGTTCATACACCTGAATCTCCACATTTATACGATGTTTGAAGAAGAAAATGCTCACATTTGCTTGTAAACACATATTTCTAGCTTTTCACACAAATGAGAGACATAATTCTTATTTTCCTTGAATCCTATTTAATTTGAAGTACATTTCTAAATAATTTGACAATATCTTAGCTAAGAAAATGATACAATATGCAATATATATGTGTTTGAAGCAGAGCGGTGTTTGTTTATTGTGCTGCACAGTTGGATATCGTTGATGGTGGACCCGGATGTTTTGACTTTTGTTGATTTTGTAGAGGACTTGATTTAGTAGCTGTTTTGTTTGCTCTTTGTCTTGCTGTTTAGTGCTGTTTTGGTTTATGTTTGCTGCTAGCTGTTAGGCTTGTTTTTGTATTCTTTGTATTGTCTTGATACTTTTTCAATAAACTTTGCTTATTTATCAAAATATATATGTGTGTGTGTGTGTGTGTGTGTTTGAAGCATGTCTCCATACCCATATCTAACTTTTGGATGCATATCCTAATATCCCAAAATTTAGGTGAAGGAAAATTTGACGCTTGGACATGTAACTGCACCCGCACTCATACCCTAGTCCATGTAATCTAGTGCAAAACTTGCATTTTTCAAATAACATTTTACCATTTGCTATATGCCAACTTCCAATTCCATATAACTAGTTAATGGAAACGATATTAGATCCAAAATTGTCGTTTGGAAAGCACTTATCTGCATCAATTGAAGTACAATTTATCGATCAATAAACCAATACAAAAATTCACTACCCAAAAGCAAAATGTCTGGACATCCAAAATCTAAGAGCAAGAGCAGATGTCCAAAACAATTCCAGCGACACTACACTAGTGCATAAGCAAACGGAATGGACCATAAACAATTCCACAGAGTAATCACACATCAACAAACTGTGACAAAGAAAAATCAAGAAAACCCCAATTCAGAGAACACCCAAATCAAAGAAACAGCCATGAGTGAATCAGATCAAACTAACAGAAAATTCTAACAACCACGCTTCATCCAAACACTCGAACCAAATCAAGGAAACACGAAATTCAACAAACCCACCAATCGAAACAATCAAAAACACAAAACCCAAGAAATACCCATTAGTAATTATTTCCAAGAAAACATTTTTCCACAAAAAAAAAAAGTGTTACCTGAACCAACTCTGGTCACATGGTGAGACTGAGCAGCTGATGATTCTTTTACAGAGTCCTTCTTCCCCACTTCCTTCACACCATTCCCATCCTTGTTTGATGATCCAAAGCATGGAAAACACCTACCCATATCAAATCCACACACAAATCAAAGCAAAACCCCCCAACACCCCAAAAATCCCTATCTATATAGATAAATTCTCAACCCCTTCAACAATCACTCATCATCATCGTCGTCGTCGTCATCAATCTCACAAACCCATCTCCATAAACGATCCCAATCAATCACCCCTTTCTTTCTCTCTCTCTAGAATCCCCAGTAGAAAATTTTCAGCCATTAGTCACTTTTCAGTGACCCCAATCAGCTCAAGAACAAAGATCAACACCCCCCCCCCCTTTTTCTTTTCTTTTCGTTTTTTTGGGTCTGAGAAAGCAGATCACCAAATCGAAGAAATTGATGGTTGAAGAGAAGCTCAAGAAACAAAGAAAAACAAATTTACACTTAAATATATATATATATATATATATGTGGGTGTATTTGCAGAAATGGAAATAGAGAGAAATTTGGGGGTAAAAGTGAAAATAAAGGTTAATCTTTTCGGTAATAGAGAGGTTTAAGAGAGATGATTAGGTGAGTCCAGTGATTAATCTTCTCGGAATCTACAGAAATGCCACTGTGCTTTTTTTTTTTTGTATTCCCTCAATTTTTATTTATTTAAATTTGAACCCCCAAAATACAGAGAAATTACGAGTTTGGATAAGAAGAATCATCATCACTGTCGGAGAGTGGCCCCACACGAGTGATGTGCTTCCACACTTTGTGAATTGTGATCAACATTCTAAACACATGCTATTAAAAAACACAAAAAATTAAAAATTAAAAAAAAAACAAAATAAAGTTAATTTGATTTTAATTTCTTAAACTATTATTATTTTTTGTTTTATTTTTAAATTATTAATGTTATTTATTTAATTATAATTTTTTTATTTCAATTCTTGTAATTCAATTAGAGATAATTATACAAATTATTAACTATTGAGATCTAATTTAATGGTAAAAAAAAATATTTTAAAATTTTAATAATTTAATCATACAACTAAACCTATGTCAAATTGTTTAAACTGATTTTTTCGCAACTAATTTGTACGATTATATCTTATTAATTCACATAAATTTGTACGTGCGTGATCAAATAGATGAAATTGATATTTTATGAATGAGAGAGAAAAATATAATAAGTGAAATTAATTCAAAAATTAGAAAAAGGAAAAAAAAATGTTTGGGGTAAATGGTAATGTACAAATGGGGATTTTTGGGTTTGTGTGATATCATGGTTTTGGATTATTTGATGGGAAGATGATTATGTAAGGAAAAAAGTTCTCACATCATGATATTGATCCAATGTCTGAAAGTAGCTGAGTCTTTTTTATATTTTATTTTAATCATTCTTAAAATAGAATGCGGAGATTCTCCAATAAAATTGTATATAAAAATACAGTCTACAAAAATGAGATTTTCAAAATGTGAATTTGGTAAAAATTTTCTATTTTTTTATTTTTAATATTTCTTTTTGGGTAGATTTTTTATTGGCCCAAATGGTTCTAAATAAGTAGACACAAAATGATTTCCTAATTTTTGTTTTCTAGTTGGGCTGGTATGGGAGTGTAGAAACATGATGGGCCTAATAGATAACCCAAAATTGTAGGAAAATGTAGTGGCAAAAATTTATTGGTTTGAAAATAATGGGATTGTTTTAACAGTTGTATTATGGACATATATGCGAAACAAAAGGTTCTGAATTCACAATTCTGTAAAAATTATTTGTATATTTAAATTTACTTTTAATTCAATTAAAGATTTTGTTAATACATACCTTAAAAGACAATATTAACAAGGCTTGAAAAATTTATGTGTTATTTACCATGCACACTTTAATGCAAAGTGTATAATATTTTAAAATTTTGTAACACATGTTAATAAGACCTTTTAATTAAATCAAATTTTAATATTTATTTTTTTAAGTTACTAATTGACATGGGTAAACCCATAAAGATTATAGCCCACCATTTAGGGTTCAATATATAATTCAACTACTAAAGTCTAACGTTGCTGGAACTCAACATGGCATTAAGAACCAATAATGACATCTAAACAAGTAGTAAGAGAAGGACAAGCCACATAAGCACATAAAGATCCTGCAAAGTAATTGCACTGCACATCAGCCATTAATGAAGTCCCTTACAGCATTTATTGCGATTACCCTTTCCCGTCGAGACAGAACGACCTCACCATGAACAAGACAAGCTAAAGAATAGACTTTCGGCAAAGACGACAGGTCGGAAGGGACAATGAAATGATTACCAGAGGATATAAGCAGACGTCGAAGACAAGAAGAAGGTGAAACTTTCTATCTCTAATCTATCTCTACATTTCATCTCTCTTTCTAATTTGCTCATCGGAGGGTTCGCTGGGAGACTCTCAGTTCTCCGTTGTGGGCTTGGTACCTCGGACACTGGTTTGGGAAGCGTGGATCAGTCCGACCTGTTCCACCTGGAACACGCTGTAATATCATTAATAATCTAAGATAATTTGTTTTGCACTATTAAACTATCGTTTCCATTGTACTATGCTTGTGGCCTTGATTAATCTTTGTTTCTAATTGCAACTTGCAAGTGCTCAAATTAACTATAAGATTAGTGATCAAATTGGCATTGACGGGCTTGTTATAATGTGAAAAACATAAAAGCAACAATTTCATAATGGTATAGCATATGGAGTTTGTTGGTGGCATCTTGTGCTTATCATCTAACTTGATCAACATGTCTCTAGACAACCCAACAAAAGTAATCTATAGAAACAATTTTGATGCAAGCAATGACAAATTATAAGAAGATTTTATTTGTATAGAACTTTTATACAAGACTGTTCACTAAAATAATGTAGCAATGACATTTTAATTAGGGGTGGTCAAAGTCTAATGGCCTGATCAATCCAGTATGATATTTTTAAGACTTGAAAAAATATTTTAAGTCATAGGATTAAATTGAATTGAAATTTTGAACTCATTTAATTTTTCGACAAAGCTTGGAATAAGAAATTTGACTAATCTTTCCAACTGACCCGCCCTGCCCATTTATAAAATAAACTAAAAAAATAATAATAAAAGATAAGAAAATTGTATATTTTAGAGCCAAAAATTGGAGAGCTGAGCACTCTTTAATTATTGTTTTGGGGTGTTTAATGACCATACTATTTGTAGACATGTCCTGCACTTTTATGCTTATGCTTTGTTCTATGCTAATGACAAAACTCTTCAATCCATGAAAAGAAAAAGATAATGTCCACTAAAAATCACATGATTCACGAGTTAGTAAAAGCTTATATATACCTTAGTAAAATACATATACTAACGTGAAAAAAATTAATTATTACTAAGGGTGATATTAAGGATACTAAGTCAAGTTTGGCTACTCAAAATAAGTACACATTTTTTATTTTTTTATCTGTTTTTCATCACATCACCTCTCTACTTTTCTGCACATTTTTTCATAAAAAGACAAAAAGTGCACTTATTTAGGTCATCCCAAACAACTCATAAATTTTTTATCATATAAATAACTAAATGTCTTACATAAATGTGGTGTCTGCAATTTTGTAAACCTACTCTCATATAAGATATTTAGGTCTCGTTTGGAAATAGGCTAATTTAGTAACTTTTTGACTATTTGGCTAAAATATGAGCTAAAAAAAACTAGTATGTTTGGGATGACTTTTTAACTTTTTACGAAAAGATATGCAAAAAGTAAAGAGAAAAGAGAATCTTTGACTTTTTAGTATGGGTTGTTGGCTTTTTGACTAATTTAATAACTTTTTAACTAAAAGAGAGTGTTCCCAAACGAGGCCTTAATTATTTATTTGATAAAAAATTTAAAACTTATAGCATTTCTCTATTTATAAAGGCTTCCGAATAAAAGAATAATAAATAAATAGTCTTTGGAATGAGTGCTTAGCTTATATATGGTCTAATAATAAACTGATAACCAATTGATGAGAAAAACTAATTGCTAAAGACTTTGAAATGAGATCCATTGTTGGGTCCACCACCATCACAAATATTTGAGTTCTTAATTCAATCATATAGATTTATAATCAGGTAGATTTAGCAATTGCCTTTTAAATATTTTTTAATTTATTTAATTTTTTGGAATATAAAGAAGTTTGTGTGCTTGATAATTGTTAAAAAAAATTAAAATTATTATTTTGGTTATGGAGTCAGACTTTTGCTTTTTGGTAAGAAATTATCATATTGTCCTTGTGGTGTAGTGAAGCCCTTCTTAATACAACTAAAGGAACACAATCTAAGTTCTCATAGTATGAAGGGTAAAATTGTCTTTTAAAAATTTAGTTGACATTCCCAATAGTTTTTTGTTTTTATTTTTGTTGCACAAAGTGAAAAATTAATTATAAATGAATAAAATGCAAGTGAGGACTATGTCTCGAAAGAATAATTTTTAATTGATTTGCAATAAATTTTTAATTCCTATTTGATTTATCACATTTTCCAAAGTAATAATTAGGCTAAGTTTGGGATATCCTAAATAATCTAAAAAGTCAAAAAGTTACTCAAAAAGTTAAAAAGTTAACACTATTCACCAAAAGTCAACAATTAAGGCTGCACAACTCCCAATTCAAATTTTTTTTCTAAAAACTAATTTTTACAATTTTTTATTACATATTTTTCCATAAAAAGTCAAAAAGTTAACTCAAATATCCATATTTTCAACCTCACTTTTTTAGTCAAAAAAAACAAAAAGTGCACTTATTTAGTCTTCCCAAACAAGGCCTTAGTTTTGTTTGGTTTGAGTTTTCTGAATTCACTTTTTAAAAAATTAAAACTTTTTTTTTTTTTTGGGAAAATTACAAAAAAAAAAAACAAAAAAAAAAAAAAACCAAAGTTTAGTGTGTTTTTTAAATTAAACCCCAATATTTTAATTTTAACAATTTAAACCTTGAATTTTTAACTGTGTCCCAATGTTGACCCTTTATCTGTTTCTGTTATTCGTCCATAATTATTACAATTATTTTATTCCAAAATTACCTTTATTCTATTCAATGGACAATCGGTGAAGATTGGTGTTAGAGATTCAATGGATCTATGAAAAATCTTCAACGGACAGAGATCTTCAATAGAGATTTGTAAGTAATTTTCAGTAGAAGAAAAATGAAAGGTATAGTTATTCAAACACCTCTAACAATTTCAAGAGGAAAGCTTTTATTATTGACTTTGGTACATTGCTGTGCCATAATTTCCAGAAGAGCCATCTCAACTTCCCCTTCATGTTAAGTTCACCACAATGAAAGAATGTACTGTAATGTGGTGTTTGTAAGTTGTATCATTTCTCACATGTACAAGGAATCTGAAATCTATGTGGTTAACACAAGCTTTGGTTACAGATTCAATGGTGATAGAGATTCAACGGCAACATATCTCTCATTTCTTCTACGACAACCTATGTGGCAACAGTGATAAAGGGATTCGGTGTAGCTTCTCTCTCTCAATATCACAGCCTTATCTTCACTCCAGATATGAATCTGAACAATCTCATACTTACAAGAACCACCTTGAAACACCAGAACATTGCTATGGCCAAGAATGCTATAGCAACGGATCTGGTGACGGCGACTCTGTTCAGAGCGACAATACTAGTAAGAGTGGCCAATGGACCAAGATTGGAAGCGATCAACGACGGAGTCATAGCAGCGATGGTAGATCCAACCACATAGAGAGATGATAGATCCAACCATACACACAGAGAGATATGGCAAATCCAAACATAGAGAGAGAGAGAAAGAAAGAGAGAGAGAGAGAGAGAGAGAGAGAGAAGAAAAAAGAAAGAGAGATGGACATAGTGGGAGTGGCAGATCCACACAGAGTGAGTCATGGACGGAGCGATGGCAGATCCAACTACGCACACACATAGAGAAAGAGATGGAGAGAGAGAGAGAGAGAGAGAGAGAGCTGATAGAAAAAAAATTGGAATAAAATAATTATAGTAATTATGGACGAATCAAAAAATGACACGTATATCAAATAAATGTAAAAAATTAATAGAAATAAACGGAAAATAGACGAATGATCAACATTAAGACACGGTTAAAAATTCAGGGTTTAAATTGTTAAAATTAAAATGTTAGGGTTTAATTTGAAAAACACACTAAACCATGGGTTTTTTTTTTGTAATTTACCCTCTTTTTTTTTTTTGTTTTCACTAAATTTTTTTAATATTTTAAGTAATTTTTTTAATTTTTTTTTGGGATATACCTAACATAAATACATTTAAAAAGTATAATATTTGTGAAAAAAATCTTTAAAAATTCACTAAATGCCAAAAAAAAAAAAAACATTTTTTGTATTCTTGTGTATTTATTGATTTTTTAAAATATTTGTTTACAAATATTTTACTTTTTAGATACATTTAAGTAAGGTGCATCTAAAAAAGTAAAAAAAAAAATTGTTTAAAATTTTAAAAATATTCACTTAAAATAAAAAAATATGAAGAAAAAAACTCAATTTTTAAAAAATTAAATCCAAAAAATTGAAATCAAACACAATGAAAACTATTTGATGGGTTGGTTTAATCTAGAGTTAATTCAACAATTAAGGGCATGCATGGAACGATGTAAAACTTCTTTAATCAAAGGTAATTTCTTTAGAGAAAGTTGCTTATTTGTAAAATACAAATAACTCAACTATTTTTTTTTTCAAATTTGAATCTGATGCCAACTTTAATCCAAACAACGTCTTTATGATGAGTTTAAATATTAAAATTCATGTAACTTCTTTGAATCTTCCTTCTTTTTTTCTTTTGATTCCCCACTATGCTTAGCATAATCTGATTGCTTGAAAGATAATAACTAAGCTACTGTACTGTGATGCTGCTAGTTTCCACAACTTGTAATGACATTTTTTTAATTCAAAGGCGATGTATTTTTCTCCATGATTAGAGGTGATAAGTTTGAGTTAGGGGTAAATTTTGCATTATAAAACTAAAGTCAATCCGAGTTGATCTTGTGTAAAAGATTTGCTATCGAATGAATGCATTTATTTTTTAAACAGTGGGTCTATAAATTCAGAAAAAGATGAGAAATTTATCAAGAATACAAAATTTAAAATTAAGATTTATTTATGGAGTGGGCCCATAATAAGAAGATTAGATCTACTCCATTCTTCTAAATTCTGGATTAGTTTTATTTTTTTTGGCCTTCTTATTTTTTAAATAATTTATATCATCAAGTGTACCCATTTATGAATTTCATTGTAGCAAGAAATTATTGTTTTGGAATATATCGAGGTTAGTTCATATTTTGTCGGCAAATCCTTCCTAATTCACATATTTTCTGAGTGATTTGATGGAAAAGAAAGAAATTAAGGTAGTGTTTGCTAGAGTTTTAGAATTATGATTTGATAATAGAATTATATTTTGAGTTCGTAAATTTTAAAATTATAATTTAAAAAGAGAAAATTTGTTTAGTTATAAATTTTTAATGTGACATATAAAATGAAAAAAATTGTTTGGTTATGAGTTTTAAAAAAAAATTTAAAACTTAATTCAAAAACGTTTAATTCATAACCAAACCAACAACTCAAAACTCTAGTAAAAATTTTATTCAAAATTCATAACCAAATTTTTTTTAAAAATTCAATTCAAAAAATAATTTTTCATTTTGGTCTTAAAAAAATAATTTGTATATTTGAAAAATATCAAAAACAAATATAATGTATATATATATATTTTTTAAATAACAGATAGCGATTGGCAATTGCAAAAAAAAATAAAAAATACTGTTCCGTTCAACCAGCCGAACGACCAACCGAACGTTTGGGTAAACCAAAAATTCAAAAATTGTCTATTTCACCAAACATGTTTTCAAAATGTAATTTGAAATTAATTTGGAATCATGATTTGAAAATTCAAACCAACATAATATTCAAATAATATAAGGGTGGAATTAATTTTTTAAAGATTTACCAAACACAGACTTAATTCTCATGCATTTTCTCTCATTTGAATGTTCTTGTTGTGTTTGATTTAAAGATTTAGGGCTGGTTTGGCTTAACCTGAATAAGTCAAAAAGTCAAAAAATTACTCCAAAATCTAAAAAAACATCATTATTCACCAAAAAAAAATAATTTAAAAAATCAATTTTTGCACAAAAAGTACACACCGAAGTGATGTACCTGCAGCGGCTGTGCTGCGGCAGTAGACAAACAGGAAATGATTGGGTGTGATTTGCACACACATAGCTGTTTGGCCTGTGGGGGCTATCACGGGTTCCGTTTTGATAATCTGAATCGTTAAATGAGTAGAACTCGTCGAGTACTATATGTCTGTAAAAAATCACATTGATCGGATATCAATAACTATATGATCAAATCAGTTATATACAACAAATGGATAGTATTATAATTAATGATTGACAAATAAATGAATCTGATCATATAGCTATCAATATCCGATCAATGTGATTTTTTATAGACACATAGTGTTCGACGAGTTATACGCATTGAACGGTTCAGATTATTAAAATGGGACCCGTGATGACCCCCACAGGCCAAACAAAATCGCCCAGTGTAATGCCCAAAAATTAGCCAATAATTTCCTACTCCAATTCATCCGATCAGCTTGTACGGCTGTGGGCCACCCCTCCCTAATCTTCTCCTACACATTTTTTTTTATACAATTTTTTAATACACATTTTCCAAAAAAAGTCAAAAAGTTAACCCAAACCTCCATATTTTTTTCCTAACTTTTTTAGTCTAAAAAGACAAAAAGTACACTTTTTTAGGACACCCCAAACCAGCCCTTAATGAGAGATTTGAAAAGAGATAGATGAAATGTGAATAAAATATAATTATATTTTACCTAATTTCATACATATTTTTTTCCTTTTAAATCCCTTCTCAAATCAAATCTCTCAACTAAGGGTTGGTTTGGGATGTTCTAAAAAAGTGCACTTTTTGACTTATTGGCTTATATGGGTTGGGTTTGGGTTGAGTTTGATGTGATTTGTTAGAGAGGTGATGTGATTTAAATAAGATGATGTGACTTAAATAAGATAGTGATTTTTTGACTTTTTGTATTATTTAATAGATGTCAAACTTAGCGTAAGTATAGCGTAAGTGAGAAACAATTAGATAGAAAGTGATGTTGGCTTTTGTAAAATAAGTGAGAAATCTCTCTGTCTCTCAAACAAAATAGTGAAAAACACAAAATATATATATATATATTTATTTATTTTTATTTTTTATTAATTATTTCTTTTGTTTTACCACCTAGTGTGCCAAGAATGGACTGTAAGAGAGTGATGTTAGTTTTAGCCACTTTGAAAGTTCAACAAAGAGATGTTTCAAATTGCACTTGGATGTGTTCTTGTCTTACAGACTAGTGTTTTGCCTTTGTCATCCATTATGGGGAAAAGCTCCCATGATCTTATCAAATGTCCCCTTCTAAAGACTATCACCATTTCTATGATTACCCTATATAGATGTTAGCTAGAAAATCAAGTTTAAGATAGTATATAGTATTATTTTTCACTTAGAAAACAATTTCATTAATTTGTGATGGAAAAAGCCTCACACACCCAGTGACTGGCACCCCCACTACCCCCCAGTGCCACGTGACACTGCGGAATTGGAAGATGAAAAAAAAAAAAAAAAAGCGGCAGCAATTTGTGATATATACATGGTTCCAACTACTCCTTATTTCCATTTTTTTTTTTAATGTTCATTTTATTTGTTTGAAATTTGTGCCACATAACCTTTGATATGTTTTTCTTTAAAAAATTTAAATAATTGAAAATCTATGAATTTGTTAACAAAATATAAAATAATTATATAGTCTTCATTACACACATATTTAAAAATAAAAATATAATCATTTTAATTTTGTTATAAAGTGTACACCAGTTCAATGAGCGGCGTTAAATTGCATAATATGAAAAAAATTACAGTTTTAACTCGTTTTTTAATGTATTATCATTTATATATATATATATATATATATATTTTCAAACATACCAAAAACATAAAAATACTCATTATATTTATATGATTTTTCTTTTAATAATAAAAATATTTTTAAAAAAATAAAAAAATATTTTATATCTATTTTTATCTAATTAATTTATAATTTATGAAAAAAATCAATTATTTTTTTTTTAAATTCAACCAATCAAATATTTTTTGGGCAAACATCCTAGACCCTAGTGAAATCATTGTACTCCTAATCTAATGTTTCAAAAGTCAATCCTTAGCCAAACATGTTCCCATAACCATATGCCACGTGTCTTACTATATAGAATGATACTATGGTCCACTTGTGGATCCCACAATTCAAAGTGGAACTCCAATCATAGTCGTACAAATACAGATCAAAGTTACAATACAGTGTTTTGTGAGATGTACTGAATAGTCTCTTCCGTAACGTATGCAACAATTTATGTGGTCGAGTGGGCGGTTTAATGACAACCGTCCATCTTGCCATTAGACACACGTGGCGTACAATTGATGGTGGATGATCATATTAACTAATTGACTTTTAATGAGGTTGTAGCTTCTAGTAGGTTCCTCTACAACTACATCCTTGGTTGGGCCGTCCCAGGAAGAGTGTTTGGTATATGTGTGATTGACGTTGTTGATCAAATCAAAACTTGTGTACTGAGATGGTGCCACCTGTACAGCATCTATTGAGCCCATTTGATTGGTTGCCAAAATTATTACTCCGCCCAAAAAAAAAAAAAAAAAAAAAGTAAAATTTTCCTCAGTTCAGATTTTAGAATAAGAGATGCTAGAGAGCTTTAAATCTAGAGCTCTAATTTGAGCTCTAGTGATGTGTCAAAGTAAAAAAAAAGAAAAGAAAATAAAGTAAGGTATAAACATCACATCAGAGTGGGTCTCACCTTTTCATTAGTTCTATTAGAACTCCTATATTAGAGCTCTAAAGCATTTTTCTTTTAGAATTGAGGGTGCTATTTGGAGTCTCACCACGGGCACTCTTTTAATAATTTCAACAGTTTATTTTATTAAATATTTTATATATTTTATCTGTATAAAATATTAAATTGATTTGATAATTATAATTTATTTAATTTATCATATTTTGTAATAAAAAAATATAAATATATTTTTAAAAATAAATCATATATATTTTTTGTAATAAATTGAACAAGCTATTGATCTAATTTTTTTTTTTTATGAATGAAATATATAAAATATTTAACAAAATAAACTGTTCGAATCGTTAAAACGGGACTCGTAATAGATCTCACAAATCCACACAACGCCTTTGAGTCCAAAATTTGGACTAAAAGGGAACATCCTCCAAAAAAATATTTGTCCCAGAAAAGAGAATCTAACTTTTTTAAGTACTATAATTATTTCATTTTAAAAATATCAACTTTTCAACATTACGTTTTGGTAGTATATTTTTTTTTTAAAATATCGATTGTCATAATTATATTTTGTATGTTATTAATGAAGTTTTAAAAAAAAAACAAAATAAAAAATTTATATTATTTTAGTTTTTAGTTTTTGAAAGGAGACTAAAAATTTAGAATAATAAAAAATGAAATAATAGGTGAATATTTTAAGACGGACGGAGTATTGAAAGTTGTAGTTGACTAACTGCAGTTAAAGTGTCTCTACAGGTCATGAAGTGATCGAAAGGCTGTTAAAAGGTGGATATGATGGGTCGTGACCGATCGGTGGAATTGTTAGATCTGGTTGAGCGTGTTGGTTGCCAACAACGGGAGAGGTTGGTGTTTGGTGGTGGCCAAATGTGATAATTTTACTAGATTTAAAATATATATATATATTAGAGGCTTACAATTGAAAATTATAAATTAACTCATAATAATGTGATAAGATGGTAGGACTTTACATAATTGAGTTTATGACAAATTAAAAGTTTGATATGTGTCTTGTCATATCATTATGGATTAAATTGTGATAGATTTTTATGGGTGTTTTTGAAAAATCAATTTTACTTTTTTGAAAATAAAACCAATCACTGTGTTTGGTTTCAATTTTTTGAAAATTAAGTTTTTTGTTGTTTTGTTTTTTGGGAATATTGTCAATTCTATAGTTTGATTTTGATGATATCTAAAATATTATGAGATAAATTGTGATTTTTTATTATGTATTTTTTATAATCATTTGACACAAAATATGAAAATAAAATTTATCATTTTGATATAAATTGCACCGATTTAAATATAACTAAATTTATTATATATCTTTTGAATACTCTAATATTCTAAAAGAAAATTCAAATTCTTTCTATATCTTTTCTTATTCATTTTATTGCTTTGATTGATTTGAAGTGTTAATTAATAAGAATGATGCAAGTATAAAAGGCTAGTGAATTCAAATGGAAGAAAAATGGAAGGAAAGAGGAGAAATGATTGAAAATTCATGTAAATTTCTAAGATAAATATGAAATTGGGTAAAATTCTATCAAATTCAGTAAATGCAACAACAAATTTAAAATTTAGATTTTAAAAAAATTGGCTGTGAAGCTAGAAATTCATAACAACTTGGATTCAAACAAGTTCACCCCCCAAAAAAAAAACATACAAGCAAGGGATATCTGTTCAACTTGAAATTGAGCCCAAATTTCTAAAAAGTGGACCTAATAGCCCAATTTATTTCCAACTTCGTGGTCCATGCAATTGCATATCAATATCAATGGCCTTAGTGGGCTTAAGCCTATTAGTATGAATGAGGCTATTTTTTGTATTTGGATTAATCCTGTGTGAAAGAAAAATAGAAATATTTTTTCATATTATTACTATTTTTAAGGATAATTTAAAATGATTTTTTGACTAATATTTTTTTTTTAACCAACAAAAAATTTAGAAATTAAATAGTATCTTTTAATTCATTACCGATCAATAACGGTGTCAAAAAAGAAAAAGAGAGAAAAATAAAAGTATCAGATAATAATAAGTGAATGCAAATGAGAAATACCTTATTTTCACCATGTACATATTTCACCCACATTCCATTAATTTGCAAATGCTTTTCATATTTCCATTTATTTGATATTCCATTATTAATATTTAATTAGACTATTATTATAACAACTATTTATAACCATATATGATGCAAACTCTACATAGCATTTCCATACAGCGTCCACATTAGAGCTACCAGTATGAAGGAGAAGAGGAAAATAAAGCGATTGGTACAATTAAATTGACCTTATTTTAAGACACAAAATTATGACTATATATGTTATATATAGTTACTAATTAAACCCCCAAAATATTAAATACACAGAAATAGAAATAAAATTGTACAATTGAGATTTATTCTAAATGCGTGAGATGAAATTTTCTTCGGTGTGCACGTAGTCCACAAATGCAGCAGCTTGAGCTAGTGAGTCCATCATGGTTCCATTTCGGTACATTGAGCTATTAATATTATAGACTCTTGCATGTAGATCATTTATAAAAAAATAAGTTGATCTAATAATTGTGATCGCTTAACTTTATTATATTTATCAGTAAAAAACAAACGATAAATCGTCTATTTTATAAAGAAAAATATAAGAAATTATATGGTTACAATTATCAAGTCAATTTATTTTTTTTCTCCCCTTTCATATATGATCTAAACATAAATGCTCACAGAATAAATTATTCAAACCACTAAAATAAGACTCTAATAAGTGGACATTCAAGTTCACTTTGTAAATTGAAGAGAAATCTCTCCTTAATATTAATCTCAATCGGACAATGTATTTTTTATGTTATATTTCTGTGCACGTAGTGTTTTCGATTAAAGCCAGATGGCTCCGGCATCTCTAAGCATCTTCTTGAGAGAGCCATTGAGATGGAGGGACATGACGGTGTTAGCAGATCCCAAATTTGCCACCGATGAACACGGCCGGGACAGCGGGGTTGCACCCTAGTCGCATGAGAGCCCACTCCATGTCCCTCCCTTTCGAGTCCTCGTCGAGCTCGTGGACCGTTGGGCTCACCCTTGCACATAAAACAGCCTCTTGATTGCATGGCACATGCAGCACGAGCTCTTGCTGAAGATCACCACTGCTTTTTGTGACGCCAACCTCGCCACGCGATCCATCTCCAATTCGTCGCAACTGTTGCAAAATTAAACTTGATTTTAGATAATTAAACTTAATTTTAAATAATTATGTGCTTGTAGTATAGTAATTTTTATACATATGATACATGAAGGTGCAGAACCAGAATTTTATGTGTTGGAGGATTTTAAATTCGATTATAGATAATTATGTGTAATTATATGCACACTCTAGTACATGTATAAAAATAAAATGCCTTACCTACTACACAAATGGTATCAGAGTTGTTGCAAAATTTCAACCACCACCCTCAAAAAAACTCTTTTTTCTCCCTTTGATACAAGAAAAATTGGACTTAATCAATCTAAATATAATGCAGTTGCTGTGGATTAATTTGCAATGGAAGATTATGAGCTTAAATTCAATGTATATGTGAGGGAGACAATGAAATTGGAGCAAAGAGCTGGTTATGAAGATTGTTAATAAACATCGATATATATATACACATAGGCCAGGCAAGGTGGTGAGTTGAACATTTGTATTGTTTGAATGCAAGGTCAACAAAAGGAGACGAAAAGATGAAGGTTCTTTTAGATATATAGATATATTCCGAAAACACATAACTCTTTGATTTGAAAGCAATTTGTGTGGTCTGCTATAAACAATGTCACATTGAGAATTTTTTTTTAAATGAAAGTTTGAAGTCTGTAAATCATCTTTATTTTGAATGTAGATCATGTACACTAAATTTAAATTTATCTTATACATTTTAAATATTTTTTAATTAATTTTTCTGAATACATAAAATTTAGGAATTGACTATTAGTTGTGCTCAAAATCCATGAAACCATATAGATAATACAAATGTTGAAAGTAAAGTCACGTAAGAAAATTGAATATAATAACATGTATATATTTTTTTGTGTGTGGATGAAAATTATTCTACTTCTTATTTATCTACTTATTATTTATTATGTTTTAGATGTGTGATTTGAAAAATTACTTTATTTGTACTCTCGTTGATCATATTCAAATTTGAATCTTACTTTTTATGACATTAAACCAATATATATATCACGTGAAATTGGTCCCTTGTCGTATTCATTACATAAAAATTAAAGAGAAATGATAGGAATTATGAAAAAACTTTCATGAAAATGATCATGAAATAATTATGATCCTTGGATTACCTTGATTAATGTGCGGTACTTTATTTTAAGTGTAATCCAAAGATCATAAATCTTTCATGATTATTTTCATGAAATTTTTTTCATGATACCTAGTATTGCCCAAAATTAAAATACTTTGGATGAGAATGAGACTCACCAAAGTGAAGTTGATGCCAGCAGGCTGCAAATAAAAACATTTGGTTGCGTCACACAGTCAATGACATGCAAGTTGCACCAAAAAATAACAATGACATGCAAGGTTTTTTTGAGAGGATTATTCCAAAAAAAATTATGAATCAGTTTGCTTACTTTCATTTTTCAAAAAATACTTTTTAGAAAATTTTACATTCTTATTTTTCATATTTTTTTTGTTTTTACTAAATTTTTTTAATATTTTAAATATTTTTTTTACTTTTTAGACCCATCTAAGACCATCTCCAACAGTTAACCAAATTCAGTATCAAATTTGAATTTGATGAAAAAAGTCACTTTTTTCCTCCAATGGTTTCACCAAACCGATATCAAACTGAGAACGGAACAAATTTTTCATCAAATTGAGAATCTGCGTGAGCCTTCACCAATTCACTGTGCTGTAACGTTGCAAGTTGGGCCACGGTCAACCTACTGGACATCCGGCCGGTCGATCAACCGGTCAACCGGTAAAAGGTTCAAACAGTTCAAATATTCAAGTTCAAACAAGTAAAAAAAAAAAAAATTTGCCTTATCGGTCGACCGGCCGGTCGACTCCTGCCTTTGATGACAACCATTGGAGCAGCCTATATCAGATTGAGAAAATAGTCATTTTTTTACTTAGATTTGATGAAAAAAAAGGTTAACCATTGGAGATGCTCTAATATAAATACACCTAAAAAGTAAAAAAATTATAAAAAAAATCTTTTAAAAATTTACTAAATACCAAAAATATTTAAAAAAAATTACAAGAATTCAGTACATTTTTTATATTTTTATATATTTATTAATTTTTTAAAATATTTTTTCACAATTTTTTTACTTTTTAGATACATCTAACTAAGGTGCATCTAAAAAAGTAAAAAAAAATGTTTAAAATTTAAAAAATATTTACTAAAAACAAAAGGATACGAAAACTAAAAAACTCAATTTTCAAAAAACTTAATTCAGAAAACTCAAACTAAACACACTGATTAATTTTCTTTTACACAATACTAGGTGTGGAATCCATATTATATTAGAGCTACACTCATGTGAGTTTTGTATAAAAAATTTTATAATTTATTTGGTGTCTCTAATATTTGTAAAATTCTATTAGCAGCTTATGTAAACACAATTTGAAAGGATAGAAGCATCCAAAAATTTTAAAAAAGCTACAGAGATATCAAATATTTTAAAATGCGCATCACCATGTAAAAAATAACATCGTACTACGAGTACTTAATAATTATCCAAGATAAAATTGAGTTATAGACTATAATGTTCCATTTTGATACATGGATTAGAAATGAAGAAATTTGAAATTCGACTTAATTAAGGGGTGGTTTGGGATGTTTTAAATAAATGTACTTTTTGACTTTTTATGAAATATGAATTGGGTATGGATTGAGTTTGAAGTGATGTGGTAGAAAAGTGATGTGACTTAAATAAGATAATGTAACTTAAATAGGATAGTGACTTTTTAAATTTTTGACTTTTTTAATATATGCCAAACAAGACCTAAATTGTAAGAAGGTTGATTGATGTATATAGATTGACAAATGTAAAATAATGGATACATAAAGATGCATAATATTTTTATACAAATAGAATCATTCATGACAGGATTTCAAAAATCATGTTTACTTTATTTTCAACAACATTTTGAGAGTCGTAATTAAACTTATCATAATGAGTTGTAAACTATACCACTTACTTTATAACCAAACACTACAATGTATCAAAATTAATTTTGATTTGATAATTTGTTAGTCTCATCACCACAACATGTAACCAAACACTACAATAATTTATATGGATGTAATATAAATAACAAAGTTATCCAATTTTTTATCATCTATAGTTTTTTTTTTTTTTGAGAAACGAAGGATATATATTAAGAAGAGCAATCTTTGGGACCCCCAGGTGAAGCGACTGCCAAACCAAAAAAAAAAAATACAATTTTTGGACCAATCAGAGATGACCCCAGCACGCCCACTGGGGGTCCAACTCATTTTCCTATTAAGAATTAACTCATTTTCCTATTAAGAATTAGTAGTAATTACATCATTGTGAAGCAAACAACTCAACTCATGGGAAGGCAAAGCAACCCAGTTATCCAGTAAAAGTAGAAGTGTATGTGCATGAGCAATCTAATGTGCAACTTTGATAATCAATAATTCAATATAGTATTAGAGCAAACAATATATATCCTAGGTTTCGAACCTAGTTGTTTAAAAGTATAACTTTCCTAGGATAAACATAAAATGTATTATAGAATGAATGACTCCTATTTGAAATTGAGCAAACATTTTTGTTCTTGCTTTTGGATTTTGGACAGAGACGTCTTAATTCTCTTTGGCATCTACAAAAGAAATTGAAAAAATAAAGAGAGAGAGAGAGAGAGAACAAAATATATTCCTCAGCTTTTAAAACATCTCTATCCTCTTTTGAAGAAGGAATAATAAGAGAGCTTGCAATTTCAAAATTTTTTGTACAACCATTGATGTACCTCTCAAAATTGTGCTATGCCACGAACCGCCCTCGCATTCTTCTTTATCTTCTGTATTGGACCATTTCTACACCCACCTGGTTTTCATGTGCCATATCTTATCCCCCTTGTCTCTCTCACTTGTGTCCATGCTAATGTTGATGCATGGACTCACTTTTTCCTTATCCTTAGATTTTCATGTATGTATATTTTAGGGTGCATGAATGTTTAGATATATAGGCTTAGCCTAATTGGCCACTATGATTTTCTTAAGAATTTAGTCTCTAAAGGGAGGTTATGGGTTTAACTCGCCTCAGGAGAGTTGAATTAAGAAGGTAAGCACTGCTTTGCAAAAGGTGGGGAGGCCAACTCCCATAGGTGCTAATTTAACAACTAACAACTGACTTTCGCCGATTAAGAAAAATGTTTTGATATATAGTTTGACATTCATGAATGATGAAGGAGAGGAAGTGATATTCATGTACACCAAGGATTGAGAATATTGAAAAGTAGTTGATATCAAGTACCAGACGAATGATTCTAACTTAAGGAATTAACGTGCACGTAATAAAAAATTTATATACTAAAAGTAGATAAAATTTCTAACTAATAATACTATTGAAATACGAGAATTTTTGAAACTTAATTTTGAGAAGTAGTTGCCACCAGCCGCCTCTTAGTCTATTCGTGGTTGATAGAGATTACTCTTGGAACCATACTTAGACGATAATTGTATGATAGTTTTATGATACCATTTTATATTAATGAATGTATTGACATAGACACAAAAAAATAAAAACTTGTACTCAATGTATTTTGATCGACATTATTAGTCTTTTAAAATTATAATAATTATCATAAGATGCCCGTCATATATTGTCCCCGTGAATACACCAACCAATTTAATCATATTTTAGAAAATTTTAGGTTAAATTTTTTCCACACTCTAAAATTACATATACTTGCTATAAAACAGAAAAAATATATATATATATATATCTCTATATTTATATATGCAAATAGGCATGCATGTATATTACAATATGTGTATATAAATTTTGAATAGTTATCATGCAAAATATTCGAATTGGTGACGACAAGCCCAAAAAAAGTGAAATGGTTTTCAAATTTATACAACTTCACGTGATCTCAAGCTTTCAAGATAGTAATAGTTTTGGACTTGTCTCCAATCTACAAAGTGGACTGAATTGGTGTTGCGAGGGATTTTTGCATACATTTATAAAAAATATTAACAATAATTTTATTTTGCCATTGCAAAAAAAAAAAAAAATTGTTATTTTTGTCAGCAAATGCATGGTTACAAATATTCCAGATGGAAAAGATCTTTACTCCCTTAATTAAGTTTATTTTCAGTCTATTTACTGATTAAGTTGATCAAATAATCATTATCACAAGATTTAATTATTTTTATGATAGATTAGATGATTAATTACGATAATTAAATTGATTTGATTTTTTTCGTGAATTAACTAATTTGATTATGGAAATAAGTTACATATAATAGGCCTAATGACTAAACTAGATCGTGAAATCCATTTAATAGACAGGATAGAAACCCAGTCATTTTTCTTTTTCCCGTAAGAAGAATGAAGGATGAAAAAAAAACCTTGAATAAGAAAAATTAAAATATATTAACTCGAAAAGAATTACACCAAGATAGCAAAAGGTTAAAAGGCAAGATGTTTGTACCTGCTTGGCGTAGGTCTATCATCTTTAATGACCCCACTTTAAATTTAAAGAAAAAATTCAGATGAGTATGAAAATTTTAAAATAATTACAAAATAGTAGAAAACTTTATCAATATTAATAATTAAAATTATAACATTTTTCATCTATATGTAATAATTTTCTCGAATCCCCTCTCATAGTAATTTTTCCTAAATTTGATAGCTATCCAAGTTCTAGATACAGAATGAAAGATAATCAAGTGTTTGTTCATTGATGTCATTGAGGCTTAAGTCACTGATAATAGCCCTGTTTGGTGCAGTTTAAAAGCTGCTTATTTTAGTTTTCAACTTAATTTAAGTTATTTTGATGTGTTTGGTTTAGTTTATAGCTTATAGCTTTTTGGAAGTCAGAAATCAACTTATTCTTTAAGTGGGGCATGAGATGCTTAATTTATAAGTGAGAAATCAACTTATGTTCATAGTTATAAGTTATAAGCTGTTTAGGCATAAGGTATAAGCACTTTCTCACAGCTCTACCAAACAGGGCCAATGATGAGCTCTAGGTCCATAATCACCCTTACTAGTTTAAGTATTTCAGGTTCCTTTGGCATGAAGGTTTAGATTGGGTTGGGATTATTTTAGTCATAAAAAGATAAAATAAATTTTTTAATTTAATAAGATAAAATCTCACATCCAAACTATAATCATTTCATTTTTTCCCTCATAAAAATCAAAAAATCCAATCTAAAATGAGACTTTTTAACCCTAAATTAAAATAGCTAAATAGCTAAAAAATCAACTCACATTCCAAACGAAGGCCAATATTTTTTCTTTCCTTCTTTTCCCACTCATTATTTTCTTAGCAACCAAAATGGAAAATGTGTATTATCATATATGACAGTTTTTGGCATGGGTTATCAAAATGAAGAAAATTTTTTTTATCCACATTCTCTTTCTTTTTTGGAAAATTTATGTGTAAATCTTAATAAGTGAACTTATTGTTCAATAAGTCTTGTGAAAAATAACGACATTTTTCATCAAATACTATTAAAAAACGTCATTAATTGTTAATTTTAAACAACAGTTTGAAAATTATTACAAAAAAATGTCACTAATGATAAGTTTTAGCAATAATTTTAAAAATTGTCACAAAAAAGTCACAATTTTTTAACTTTTAGCGATGGTTTAAAAAATTTAACATAGAAAAAATCACTAATTGTAAGTTTTAGTGATAATTTATAAAAAAATCGTGACAAAAAAGTCACTAATAGTCAATTTTTTATAACACGTACAAAAAATCATCACAAAAAAAAAATTTTAACGATAATTTTACTAAAACTTATTTTCAATAGAATTTGATAAAAATTAAATTCAATTATGAATATCTATTGGTAATTTTCTCTTCTTTCTTTTTTATTGGGGATTTCACTTTCATTTTGTGAATTGGATGCGAAAAAAAGAAGGTCCCGATTGGATAAATCCAACTTCTTGATCTCCACCTCAATAGATGCCTCCTACACATACACATCAGAAAGTTCCCTCAGGGAAAGCAATGCACCATAATGGATTGGACTGTGTAGTCTGAATCCACGAACCCATTGAGTTTTATTTTGATTATTTGATTTTTTATTTTTTAAGTCTTGATGTGTAAGTTATTCATAAAACATTAAATTGATATGATAATTGGTAGTTATATGATTTTATTATTTTTAAAAAAAAGAGTCTAATTTCAAAATTATACTTATTATTTATTTAAATATATATATATATATATGATAATCGGATTAATTTGATTTTTTTACAAATGATTTACACATAAAAGGCGAAAAGTTATTGAATAATCTGAGTGGGACTCATGAGAGACTCACATGTCCAAATTAAATGATGTAATTTGTAACAATAGACTCGATACAATCTCAATCCTTTAATTAATTAGCAACATAACCTTATTTGTACTATGGAGATAAGATGGGTTTGGCTTATAATTTTTAAATTTTGATAGTAATTTTTTTTTTTTTTTTATTTTATCTAGCTGGACTTTAAGCCAATTCATCGGGTCGGGTCATTGATACAAACCTCATGATCATCAGTTCTTGGTGAGAGAATCATATGTTTATTTGGATTTAAAAGCGAATATTGAAGAAGAAAAAATATATATATATATGAATTTGTCACTATATGCAATACGAAGCCGTAACATCAACATGTCTCTATTTCCTGTATGCAGAGATTCGTTAGCGGGCAACTTTATTTTATTTTATTTGTTTCTTGTGACACATCAATCTCTCTGCCAACCAATCATCAATGGATAATTAGGACTCCAAACAAAAATATCTTATGGAACACATTATTCTCTCTCTCTCTCTCTCTCTCCCATTGCTTAACAGTAATTTTAGAAGGTGGTTTTCATTTCAGAAGTGTCAAATAATTTTTTTTTTATTATGAAAAAACGTGCAAAAATAAAAATGTGTTTTACAAATAAATTAAAAAGTCAATAAATTGGCTCATAAGTCACTTTTCAAAAGAAACATAAATATAAAAAATACATGAATTGATAGACAAAATTTTTCCACTATTTATTACTGGGTTCACTTTAAAAAAAAATTGTCAATCAATTAGGGTGTTTGGTACAATTTATAGGGTATATATATATATATAATTTTTTAGAGTATGTATTAGAATTTTTAATACTACAAATCTTTATAACTTATGAGAAAAATAACTTAAACAAAATGAATAAAATTGATTATTAAAAATTTAAGAGACAAATATTTTTCACTTCTGCATTTTATTTATCAGTTTTTGATCAACTATACAAAATGAGCAAAATAATTATTTTTATATTTGATTCTATATTTGATTTCTACATTATTATAAACTTATCGATTGCCTTATCCATCACCCAACACATCCTATATAAGTGTATCCATGTGAGTTCAAATTCCTCACAGCAAAACCCAAGTGTTCTCACAATCACCAAACCTCACATTTTCTCTACTTCCACTTCGATACTAGTTCTAAACCTCCATTTCCTACTTGAGCAATCTCTGAAACCTTTTAGCAATTCAAAAAAACAATCTAGTACTCATCTCCAGTTTATAGGCAAATACTAGAATTATTAGCATATTTTAAGTTACTAAAAATGGATAAGGTGACAAGGATGGCGTCCGAAAGGCCAGTGGTGATCTTCAGCAAGAGTTTTTGTGGTCTGAGCCACACCATTAAGACTTTCTTCTCTGAGTTTGGTGTCAACTCAGCCGTACACGAGCTCGATGAAATAGCAATGGGTAAGGAAATCGAGCAAGCTCTTTCAAGGCTTGGTTCCAATCCTACCGTGCCTGCAGTGTTCATTGGTGGTGAATTTGTGGGTGGTTACAATGAGATTACTACTCTTCACCTTAGGCAAGAGTTAATTCCAATGCTTCGACGTGCAAGGGCAATATGGGTTTGATGTTATGCCATGCATATCTGGCTTAATAAACATGGGATCATTTGTTTAGATCTACCTATTTCAAAGTCTCTTCGCGTTATTTAGTAGAGAGGGTACCTGAGATAGAAAAAAATAAGAACAAAAGATTCAATCTTGTGTTTTGGTTATATAAAACAGTAACATTAGGTATCCAGTATAAAATCATAGAGAGAGCTTACTGAAGTTTTAATGACACTAGAAATAACTATGTATTTCAGGATTTTATGTTTGGTAATGTAATATCATCGAGTTTTTGCTAATAAAGATAGTAATATTGAGATTATAATAATTAGTTTATTATTAATTTCTTCAAGGCCTTCATTATTTAGAGAGCAAATGTCAAATATGCCTACACTTTGCATGAACTAGATGACTCTTTAGGGTTTATAGGTTTTGCACAATGTTCATTTTAAATTTTACATAATACTTTATAGAGAAAATTTTACCAATAAACAATTCATATCATTAAAATAGGTTGAATTAAGCCCATTAGACTCAAAACCTACTAAGCCCACTGAACTCAACAAGTACAGAAATGATGGAAGCCCATAAAAGAAAAACAAAAAATTGACCCTGAACAATAAGGCCCAATTCATACATTTTAGGCATCAATTAAAATTAGCCAAAATATAAGTTTACTATTAAAATTAGACTTATAAAATGTATAGGAAATAAAGAGAATAATATGATAATTTATTGTCATTTGGCAACTTAATTGGAAGTGAGTTGGGATTAAAAAAAGTACAAAATACAAAATAGGTTAAATAAATCAATATAATAAAATGTCACATTCAAACGATAATCATTTCATTTTTTTTAAAAAAAAAAACCAAATTTTTTTAATTAATTTAACTAGACTAAATTAGTCCAAAAATTAAAAAATTAGGCTAAAAAAATCATATTTAATATATATTTTTTGATTTTTTTAATTATAAATCACACTCTCCAATGGAGTTGAATTAGTAGTAATAAAATTTGCAATAATGTTTTAGAGCTCTAAATTGGGAGCACTAGAGCATCACTAATGATGTGGCACAGGGGATCCCACTAAAGTGATGTGATGTTTTGGCTTGAGTTTGTTTTGTTTGTTTTTTTTTTTTTAGTTCATTAGTGCTATTAGTGGTCTAAAAATTAGTGGGATGAATCACCACCCTAAAATTTGTAAATATGTTTTTAGTAAAATGAAATTGGTAACACTGTCAATTGCGTGGCAGTGAATCGTAGAGTTTTAGGTTGCGTTTGGTAGAGTTTTATAAATATGATTTGAGAATATGAGTTGTATTTTGAGTTTGTGAGTTGTGAAATTATGATTTGAGTGTAGAAAATTTGTTTGGTTATGATTTTTGAATAAAGTGTTGAATTGAGTATGAAATTGAGTTTTGAAAGTTTGATTTGATATGTGAAGTAAGAAAATTTGTTTGGTTATGAATTTTGGAAAGAATTTTCAAAACCTAATTCAAATTATTATAACTCATAACAAAACACATCACTTTCACACTATTGAAATTCTGATCAACACTCATAACTAAACTCTTTTTAAAATTCAATTAAAAAAAATTATTATTAACAAAAAATAACATTAATCAATTTTTTAATTGAAAATACTATAAAAGAAATAATTTTTTTCAAAATAAATATTCAAAAATTTTAAATTATAAATATTTAAATAATTTAAATAATCTAAAAAATTTAATAAGTAAAAAATTAAAATAAATATTCAAAAATTTTAAATAATTTAAAATGTTAATATTCTAAATTTAAAAACAATTCTACACTCAAATCGTAACCAAACACATAAAACAAAACTCAATTAAGAAATTATTTTTAAAACTTATAACCAAACACATAACTCGAAACTACATACTACTTTCATAACTCTACACTCACATCGTAACTAAATACATAACAAAAAAATTAAAATATTTTTATAAAATAGAGTTTGAATTTATTTTTATAAAATATTTTAAAATTTAAAAAATTAAAATCGTAATATTTTGAAATTAAAATATTTAAAAATATTCAAAAAATTAAAAAAATCGTAACATATTTAAATATTAAAATATTTAAAATCTTAACAAAATTAAAATATTAAAATATTTAAAATATTAAAATATTGATTTGAATTGAGTTTTGAAAAGAGTCTTGAATTATGTGTTTGGTTATGAGTTTTGAAAAGTAATATTTATATTTTGAATTGAGTTTTGAGAAACAGGTGTAAAATTATGATTTGAAAGTTCTAAACACACAACACACTCAAATTAATAGGTAAAATTATATTTTGGCTCATTTTGGGATTTTGGTTATAAGTGGCGTTTTGGCAAAAAGCCAAAACGCTAAAAGTGGCTTTTTTTTTTTTTTTTTGTCATAAATTGATTTGGAATTTTGGTAATAAGTCAAAAGGAAAATTATAAAATTACCTTCCATGGGTGAAAAATGACATGGTGAAAATGTGTAATTTTTCAATTGGATAGGGATAGTTTGGTCATTTTATTATGATTTGACATCATAAATAAATATTAATCAAAAAAGTCAAAAGTAACTTTTTATCAACTTCCCAAATTATTTGTTTAAAAAGTCAAAAACTTAATTAAAAGTTAAAAAATTACTTTTAACCATCTTCCTAAAACAACCCGTTGAGAGGCTTATCAAAAGGAAGCTTAAGTTTCAATTTTACCCGTGTGAGAGGCTCCGTTGGGAAGTCAATTTTGAGGGTTTTTTTTTGGCTATTTTAATCACAAAAAATAAAATAAATTTTTTAGTTTAATAAGATAAAATATCACATCCAACCTATAATCATTACATTCCTTCTCTCATAAAAAAATTAAAAAGCTAAAAATTATTTTCAAATTAAGGGTTGGTTTGGCATAAAAAGTCAAAAAGTCAAAAAGTCATTATCTTATTTAACTCACATCATCTTATTTAAATCATATTACCTCTCTAACACATCACATCAAACCCAACTCATATAAACTAATAAATTAAAAAGTATATTTTTTAAAAACATCCCAAACCAACCTTAAACTTTTTAATTACAAATTAAAATAATTAAAAAAATTAAAAATCAAAAAATCAACTCCCAAACGAAACATAAGGATACTCTGCTGGTCGGAACAGCATGTTCCCAATGGAGACTTGTGGACCCAATTGGCCCCCCATTTGCCGCACGCAATAAATGCCACCTCTCTCTTTCTCTCTCTTTCTCGAGTAACTAAAACCACATCACCAAACGGTCATCTTTTTACCCAAATACCAGAAGATTTCCGTGTTTCTCACTCCCCGGCGCACTTTAGAATCACCCTCAACCACACAGCAATTTAAAGGCCATGTTTTATTTTTTTTTGGATCGAAATTTAAAGGCCATGTTTGGTGCTGACCTTGTTCCAACTTTTTCTTTAGCCCCTCTAAACTCATATCAATTTTATTTTTGATTTTTTATATTATATTGTATTAATTTAATTTAATTTAATAATACCTAATTTGAAAGTGATACATTTTCATTTAAATGGAACACAATCTTTTATTGATTTTTGTTCAATTTCTTAGAACGAATGCGATTGATTATGATAGGTTAATATAAAAATACAATGAATGAAACTGATATAAAAGACAAATTATAAGAATTATAAATATAATTTATCTAATTTTTTAAATTATAAAAACTGTTTACTTTTATTTTGAGAGTCTATATCAGACTTTTATACAACTTTTTACTTATAATTTATAGAGCATAAATATTTTAAATAAATTAAATTGATAGTAGTAGTTTTGAATATAAATTAGCTTTAGGATTAATTAGAAAGAAAAAAAATATATTAAAAGTTAAAGTGGAAAAAAAATTTCAAGGGTCAAATTGAAAAAAAAAAAATCAAATATAAAGAGGACAAAGTGTAATTTACTCTTTAAATTTTATCTTTTGATTTGTAGTTATCAATTTCTAACTTGAAATATTTGATATAATTTCTGCTTATAATTTATTAATTAAAAAAATTTAAAATATTAGTTATCTACAAATTAGGCAAAACACTATCTAAAGAAGAAAATGGCATAATCTCATACTTTTGAGTTATAATTTAAAATAAAAAAAAAATCTTAACCAAACACTATATGAGGTATAATCAAAGATTTCAGAGTCATAATTAAAATATTGTTATAATTAAAAAAGAAAATTGATCATAACTAAATAACAACATAACATAATTAAAGGTGCATAAAATACATTCTTTCAAGGAGTGTGTATAGTAGAATTTTTCACAAATTAGTATTTAGGATGATCTAACCAAGTATATTTTTTAACTTTTTACGAAAAGATATACAGCAAAAATAAAGAGATGATATAATCTAAATAAATTCACTTATTTAAATAAGTATATTTATATAAGTTATGTCAAACACTCCAAGATCTACTTTTTGACTTTTTACTAGATGTAAAAAAATAAAAATAAAAATAAAAATAAAGAAATAATCTAATTTTAAAAAATAAAAAATATATACTAATACAAGAAATGCTAAATAGTGTCTAATTTTTTATTTTTAATTACTATAAATTTTGAGTTTATAGCCAAGTTGTACTCAAAAATGCCTAATGGACGTAGGCCATGTGATGCAAACAAACAAACAACAAACAAACAAATGCTAACATGCGCCAACACGACAGCTCACTTTCACCCCCAACTACGAAAATCCCAACTCGATATGCATAAATTAAAAATCATTATATGGTTGTTTGTGTTTTGTCAATCACCGAAAATCCAAAAACCCAAATCGACAACACACACATTTGCATTCATTTGCAGTAGCAATGGCCAGTGGCAGAGGCTACTCACTACTCTGTCCTTTTCAATCTTTTTGTTAATGGGTTTGCTTGCTTCAGAGTCCTCTTCAATGGTTTTTCACTTTCTTTGACTCTCTCCATTAATTTGACATTTCAACGCAAAATGCGTGTGTAAAGAAACCCTAACTGTTACTGTCAGATTTTCCTTCTCAGGTATCTTCTTTTGGCACTTTTCATTCATGAACTTTTTGCTTATGAATTTGTGTTTATATATAGACAGAGAGAGATAGAATGTGTTTGATTTAGGGCTTTTTTTTTTTTTTTTTTTTTTTTTGTTCTTCCTTCCTTTTTTTGATCATAATGTGGCTGCATTTCTTTGTTGTTTGAGGTCTTTTGACTCTTGTGAATGGTGGGTGGTTGTTGTTGTGATGAAGTTTGTTTTAGTAGGATTGGAGAGGTTTTAGCTGGAGAAGAAGCGTCAAAATGTTTGGGTTTTCTCGCAGACGAATGAAGATTGGGAGGTAAATCCCTACCCATACTCTTGGATAAATACATGAATATATACTCCTATGTTCACATAATGTTATTTATATATAGATATGGAATTTGACAATGTATGGTAGTTGTGTTGAATGTGAAACTATGTTGGTTAGTGTGATTAGTTCTGAAGACTCTGAATAGGATAGAAGTTGAAGAATTAGAAGCTTTACGAATTTGAAACCACCAAATTCGTTAGAATAGACTTCTTTCACTTTTTGTGGTAGTCCAAATTTTCTTAAATTTTTCTTAAATTTTGTATCTCATAATAACCCAATATCTTTTTATTTATTATTATTTTTTTTATAGAACTTTATATTTTTATTATCAGATTTGGATTCTAATGATGAGAAGTTTGGGATGTGCATTGAGATATATAATTTTAAAATAAGAAATCGGCACTTGGGCTTTCCTTGTCTCCATGGTAGTCACAGTTTTGTTATTTTCTTATTAGGTTAATGCTAGTGAAGGAGGTAGTAGTTGCTGTGGGTGGGAAGTGGTGAAACCGTTGAAGTGGTGGTGGAGGTGGTAATTGCGGTTGTTGTAATCACCGCCTTCCCCTTCTTTGTTGGGTTGGGTTTCCTAATTTGTGGGTTTTATTTTCTTTTTCCCTGTGCTGAAATTCTTCTTACGCAAAGATAGATGTCTGCTGTAGAAACTAATTGTCAGATACATTTTTAATGCTTCAAATTCTGATAAATGAGATAGCCCTTTGAAATCACAAGTTACTTAAAATGCTATTTTCTAATATAATTTTTTGTCTTGCCTTAGGTTGAAAACTCCACTTTCAGAGTCTGCTCATGGAACTAGAAGTCCAATAAGACACCCAAAGCGCAGTGGCAATTCCAATGTAAGGATTCCAACTCACTTGCACATTTTAGTGTTGCATCATTAACCATGTTTGTTAAATTCATCAAATATTACAGGGTGAAGGTGTTACACCTCCAATTAATAATTCTGATGAACCCAATTTTCAATGCTCATCTGCTGCACCTGATCTTAATGATTGCACTTTGGAGAACTCCGAGAATTGGATGGGGCTGTCAATTGCCGGGGACAAGCCTACACCTCGTTTCAATGTAAAACATTTTTGACTTTCAGTGCTGAGGTTGCTGTGATTATGTATTATTACAATTAAGAGGGTACTGATTTTTTTATCCAAAAGTGAAGACATTACCTTTTTTTTTTCTTTTTCCTGATTTTTTTCTTCCCCCCCTGAATAGCATGCCGCAGCTGTAATTGGAAACAAGATGGTTGTAGTTGGTGGTGAATCTACAGACGGAATGTTAGAAGATGTGCAGGTAGAAGGATGTGACCTTTTCTATGAATATATGTTATAGATAGTTCTTGGGGTACATTAGTCATTTAAGTTTCTTCACCTTGAATTTGCATAACAGGTAGCATTAGTGGGGAATCATTAATTTACAAACCTTAGTTACTAACACTTATATAAGAGATTATACCGTATGGATCCATTTGTTCAGATTTTTAGCCGCTATGTTTTATTTATTTCATTGCTCTTTGCAGGTGCTTAACTTTGACAGATTCTCCTGGACCACAGCTTCATCAAAGCTTTACCTTTCACCAACTAATCTGCCACTAAAGATCCCCGCATGCAAGGGTCATAGTCTGGTATGACTGCATCTTAACTTTGGTCTCGTAATATTTTTCTGCACAATGCTTGCTTGCAGTCAAAACTGAAATGCTGGGTAAACTCTGTCTAAATCTAGAATATGTGTGTATTCAAGAAACTGATTTTAAAAAAACTATAAATGCTGATCAATGAAAAGATTATTAGACCCCTAGGTGTTGAATTTCGCTTTTATGTTATTGATTCTTCTCCTGAAGTAAAAAGATTATGGTGTCACATATAGGATTGTTATATGAAAATTACATGAAAGCAGGTTGGTTTAGGTCCATTTAAGGGGCATTATGAGAGTGACACTGAAAAACATCAAGTTATCATAGCCTAGGAGCCTTGTGGAGAGTTTTTTTGTTGTGTGTGGAGAGTCTATATTGCATAATTGTTGAGTCATGCTATTCCATTTAGTTGCTTAACTGAATGATGGTGGGGAACGAAAACTTCGGAATTATTCCCATGCTGAAAGGTATGTTTGTTGTTTGTGCATTCTAGGTTTCTTGGGGGAAAAAGGTGCTTCTCATTGGAGGGAAAACTGACCCAGCAAGTGACAGAGTTTCAGGTTGCCGTGTGGTTGTTTACCATGATTTTGACTGCTTTCTGTATTCTGTTTGCTCTTTTACATGATCTCAAAATTTTCAAACTTTGGCTTCTGCAGTATGGGCATTTGACACAGAGACTGAGTGCTGGTCACTTATGGAAGCAAAGGGAGATGTTCCGGTACTCTTTCTGACCTGAGGATTTGAAAAGTGAACAACTTGTCATTGGTTTCCTGATACATAATATGAGGCACTATCTACTGAGATGGACAGGGGTTTTTACCTTGTACTCTGAATCATTTTTTTTTTTGTTACGATGGTCTTAGTTTTTTCAAAGGAAATGAGTTAGCATCACATGTGGTAGCAATTTCTTACTTTATAAATTTTTTTTTTTAATAATAATTAATTAATAAAGGGGGTGTTAGGAATTGACACTTCCTAACTAAGATCGGTGAGACACGAAATAACAAATAAGAAAGAAATTAACGAATCAAATAAATCACACACACAAGAACACAAGGATTTACGTTTTTCACCCTAGAATAGGATTATGTCTATGGCTACTGCGGTTTTTACTATGATCAGAAAAATACAACTCTCTTTTAACCTAAAAGAGGCACCCCCTCAAATCCTCCCATTGGACCCAATGTTTGAGTGAACAGTATTTATCAGGGTCCACTGACCCAACAAGGGGAACTACAATCGGGTGAGAGATGGGAAATTTTTTTACAAACACATAGGTGTGCAAGTGTGTCTGTGGTGGAGTGCAAACGAAAGGCTGCGGGTTGCATCCCTCCATGTGTTGATAATTTTTTTCTCGACTCCCAACTGCATGTAGTTCCCCCATTAATAAATAAGTGGTAGCAATTTCTTTTTGTTAGTTGAGAAATTGTTTGGTAGTGCACTTGTGCATTGAATTTGTATGCACTGTGATCCCTTTCTTGAGAAATATTTTATTGATATGCTTTCCCTTTTGAAGATCCTATTTGACAACAATGCACAAAATATTTAACTAAAATGGATATGCATTGCAGGTTGCTCGCAGTGGTCACACTGTAGTTAGGGCAAACTCTGTTTTAATTCTATTTGGAGGTGAAAATGCTAAACGGAAGAAACTCAGTGATTTACATATGTTTGATTTGAAGTCTTTGACTTGGCTTCCTCTTCATTGCACGTGAGTAGTCTGCAGCATATTGTATCAAAATATTTTCTGAAACGATTGAAAAAAAATGTTGCTTGTCGAAAATTTCAGACCTTAATTCTTTGTTGTACATCAAATTCCATTCAGAAGCTATTAACTGGGTGCCTGGCGCACTGTGCATGTGTGCAGAGGACAAGGACCATCTCCAAGATCTAACCACGTGGCTGCTCTTTATGGTGATAAAATGCTTCTAATTTTTGGAGGAGCATCGAAGTCTAAGACTTTGAATGACATATATTCACTTGACTTTGAGACGGTGTGTTCAGCTTTTAAATTTTTCTAGTTAATATTATTGGTCTTGATGGTTGACATCTGATTTCTTTAGTGATGCAAAATCACATCTTATCTGCAAATTTCTGATACATGCATATGGATGTTTTCTTCAGATGATATGGTCAAGAATTAAGATACGAGGTTTTCATCCATCACCCAGAGCTGGCTGTTGTGGAGTCCTGCGTGGAACTAAATGGTACATTGCTGGGGGTGGTAGCAGGAAAAAACGTATGTCTCACAATCTGAGAAGAACATATTCAAACTTCTCTAATCTGTTTCTTCCACGGTGCAACTCTGAATGAGGAACATAATTTCTTTTTGATGTCGGGTTTAATGTGACAATTTGGCTTATTGCCTACTCTTTTCATCTATATTTGTTATGATGGTGACCATCTCATGTGTGGTTTGGGACTTTGGGACCTATGTATGCATTCTAAGAGGAGAAGATTAAAAGCAGAAAGAAGAATATACTTATATTTATTAAAAGTGGGAAGAATAATATAAAATCAAAGAGAAGGATTACTCATGTAACTCCTATTACTTGAAAGAAAGGGAAAATGGCAAAATTAGTTGGCACTTGAGACTATTGGTTTTTATTATAATTTTGCTATTGTTTGGTTCTTTTATTGCCTTTGGTTGTGTAGTTATTTGGTATCTCCAAAGAATCCAATGACTCACAGTTATGCATGTCACCTAATATGCATTTTAGATTTCTGTTTGCTCTTACTGAGAAATTTCTTGACTTTTCTTTTTATTCTATTCTCTCTGTTTTCCAGGACATACAGAAATGTTGATTTTTGATGTTTTAAAACAAGAGTGGTCTGTTTCTGTTGCATCTCCTCCATCTTCTATCACCACCAACAAGGTACAGTTTGTGGATTTTGCAGCTTGTCCAAGTCTAATAAAAGTAGGTCTTTACAACATTATTATTGGACTTTCAACAAAGTGTGACTTGTAGGTTTTATCATTCATTGGAAGGTAATTAAAATGAATTCCTGAGGATGTTTATGTTATGCTTTCTCGTTCACATTTTTTCAAATTATTTTCTGCTTTCCTTTGGAGTTGGATGGTTTGGCCAGTTGGCCACACCTAATATGGCTGTGATTGTCAACTTGTATGCTAGTTAGAATATAATACTGCAAGACTTGAATCTTGTTCTCTTCTTTTTTGTTTCTGTGTTACCAGTTCTCTCCACAGAATATATCATTTTTACGGTTACAAACGAAAATTTTCTCACTCAACTTTTGTCACTTGGGAATAACAGATATTTACTTCCTCCTATTTGTTGGCAATTTTGCTGATGGATTATTGTTTCACAGGGGTTTAGCCTTGTGCTAATGCAGCACAAGGAAAGGGATTTTCTTGTTGCGTTCGGGGGATCCAAGAAGGAGCCTTCAAATCAGGTTAAAAATAAGTTTTCAAATATTGTTTCCTGTTAACGCATCAGTTGATACCCAATAACACATTGTTTTGTGGCAGATTGAAGTACTGACCATGGAAAAGAATGAATCATCTATGGGCCGGCGATTAGCTCCCAGTAAAGGTCCAGGATCTTTACTCTCTGAAAACCGCTTATCATCCACAGGATTGGCTACACAATTGAGTACTGGTTCTTTTAATGGGTCAGTTGATGCTGTTGCGAAACAAAATCTGGCATCTATAATTGAGCATCATGGCTCTGGTAGAAGATCTTTGTCAGAGTCTTTACTTGTGGATTCAAATCCTGTTTCTGGTAATATTTCACTCCGCAAGAAATTTCACGATGAGGAAGACAGCATGATGGCAAAGAGTTCTGAAGATGGAAGTCCTTCGCAGGTGAACTACTAATTTCCCCATCTAATTGCTCACTGTTGCATTTCAATATTCATTTAAATGTCGGAAAGTAGATATCCCTTGTTCAAAATCCAACATTTGCATCTTCTGTGGACATATGAAAGTTCAATTTGCACGTTTTGTGTAGGTCATTGTTGACTTCATTGGCCTGCCTTGTATTTTCCCGGCCTAGGATATGTTCTACATTGAAACCAAAGATAAGTTATTGAGATGTAGAAACCTGTTTCCCTAGGATTTTCTTGTTCCCACTCATCAGTTGTCATTCTTTCCCACTATCCATCTTTCGAAACCAAATGGTCTGGATTCCAACATTTTCGTTTTGTGGCGGTCCATCCTAACTCCCATGCATGAATCACATGTCATTCTTTCCCACTCTGTTTCCACAACAAGAAACAAGTAACCGATGCTGCTTAGAACCTCAAAAACCCAATCCAACTGATATTCCCAAGTTCTTGTTCCAGCAGGTAGCAGAGCAGAGAACAAAACAACTTGATATGGGTGTTCAGGCTAACATTGCTGGGAATAAAGTCAATTCAGAAGAAACATCTTTATTTGAATCTGATGGTTCGAACACCCACAACAAAGGAAATGGAAATCTTCCAACTGATGATGATGATATAGTCGTATTATTAGAAACTGATGGTAAATCAGGAGGACCATCAGTTCCTTCAAGCATCTATCAACTGTATGGAACAAAAATGGCTGCCCTAATAAAAAAGAACGGAATTTTGGAAGGACAGCTGGCAGTTGCATTGGCTAGCCGGGAAGCTGCAGAGAAGAACTTATCTTCTGTTCTCAAGAGCAGACAAGAGATGGAAAAAAAACTGACAGATGCGGTCAAGGAGATGGAATTGCTGAAAGAGAAGCTGGCTGGAGTTGAGCTGGCACAAGAAGAGGCCAACAACGTATCAAATATTGTCCACTCTGACAATGTAAGGCTTGAGCATGACGTGGCTTTCCTCAAGGCAGTGTTGGATGATACACAGAAGGTACTGTAATTACATCATCTTCTAATGTGGATTCAAATTTGTGATTTGTAAGTTTGAATATATCATCGGGTTTGCTTATCCTACCCTTTTTTTTTTAGGAGTTGCATTCAACTAGAGGAGTACTTGCGGGAGAAAGGGCAAGGGCACTCCAACTACAGGTATGGCTGCCAAATGATATTGATCTTTATTACAGCTGTTTATACTGTTGTTCTAAACTATGTTATATGGACTCTTCTAAAGTTGTGAAGTACCCGTTTTGGACATTTGACCCTTGGTAAGAGTTTGAGATACGTATACTACATGCCCAACAAGTTTGTATAAGTAGTTCAGTTTAGTATGTAAACATCGTTTTATTCTTACAAATAAAATAAGGCCTAGTTTGGGAAGACTAAATAAGTGTACTTTTTGACTTTTTATGAAATATGAGTTGGGTTTGGGTTGAGTTTGAAGTGATGTGTTAGAGAAGTGATGTGACTTAAATAAGATGATGTGACTTAAATAGGATAGTGACTTTTTGACTTTTTATCTTTTTTCAATCTTCCCAAACTAGGCCTAAGTATTTAAGAAATAGAAAATCTAATTGTGTCTTGGTGTGATTGACATGAGAATTAAATAAATCTGATATTTAGATATGTACTTGGACTCAAAATTGCCTATTGTAGCCAGCGAAGTTATAGATAATCATCCTAACTAGCATGCAAGACTCTAAATTTTCATTCATAGTTGGTTTCGGATTAGGACCCGATTTACCTACCACACCTCCTAATAAAAAATGCGTCGAGTTTTGAACACTGCAATTCAGGTACAGTCACTATGAAAATAATAGAGGTTGTATACCATTTTCCTTGTTACATGTTTTATAATACAATTGTGGGCCTATACTGTTCCAATTCCATATACATACAAATTTGCAGGTTGAAGTTTTCCATCTGAAACAAAGATTGCAGTCTGTGGAAAACCGAGCACCAACCCCAAGGAAACCTTTCCATCATGTATAGCGCAGAGACCAATTCTCCACGCTGTTAAAGTAATATTTTTGTACACGCACATCAGTTATATATTTACAATATTTTGTAGTAGTATTTCTTTGTTTATTAAAGTACTTGATGTTGGTGCTCCATATTGTAAAATATAGATCCATAACATGTTTGTTCCTTGTATCATAAATCTGTAGAGATGGCATTGGCGATGAAGCTGCAAATGTACACTTTAGGGAGTTCAGTAGTTTTCTTTTCGTTATAATTGTGTTATCAATAACTAGGGAATGCAGTCTCTCCCCCTAGGAGAAAGGGGCATTTGATTATTTTTCAACAAAAAAAAAAAAAGAAAAAAAGAGGGGGAAAAAAAGGGGTCACAATGACCATATATTATTAGATGGGCGCACAGTTATGTTAGGTTAGAATTCTCAACTCACTTGACTGTTTTTTGGCTTTTCACAGGATTTGGATTTTACTTGCATGTTTGTGTGTGTTTTTAAAATTTTACATCTTTTTGTAAAAAGTAACTCCAAATCTATTAGTTTTTTTTACTTTATATTTTGGCCAAATTAAAAAAGTTACTAAAATAGTCTGTTTCTAAACGAGATTTAGTCACAACTTCCTCATAATAAAAAAAAAAGAAAAAGAAAAAAGAAAAATTGGCCAATTAAAGAGAGGGGGTCAAGGGGGTGTGTCTCCATGAGGGGGTTCAACTCATTTTTTAAAATTTTAATATAAAGGATAATTATACAAATTTTTTCTTAAAAAGTTTAATAAATATTATTATTATTAAAATATTAAATTTTAAAATAATATAACTTTTGATGTAGATATCGATTTTTAATAAAATTAATATTTTTAGAATTCTTTTATCAAAATCTATCGAATAAGATCTATGTTGATTAAGAAATTCTTTATAATAAAACAATATTACCTTTGAAATTGATGTAAATAGTAACAGTAAGATATTATTTTGTTTAACAGTAACATATTATTTTGTCTCATAGTAACATTATTCTGTTTGACAATTATTCTATTTGACAATAACATGTTATTTTATTTGACATCAACATGTTATTCTGATAATATTGTTCAAGAAAAAAGAAAAAAAAATGTTTTACCTTGTTCTTACTTAATTATGTATTTTCTCCTTAAGGGATTTACAATAGTGTTACATGCACTAATTATTGTACCAATATTAGTTATGATATTATCGTTAACCCTACTCATTAATCACATTACAAATATCAAAAATCTTTTATATTATGCCACATCATCGATTGGTACACTAGTTAGTACATTAGTTAGTACATATAGCATTATTCAGGAATTTATGGAAAAAAATAAATTGAGTTGTTCTTTTTACCAAATAAGAGTTCAATGGAGAAGTTTTGACTAAATTTCTCCTTTTAAATACAATATATATATATATATATATATATATATTCAAAATTAATTTTGTTGTAAAAAAAAAAATAAAGTGAATATTATACCAAAAATGTGATTAGAAAACTATATTAAAAAACTAAAAGCTATTTTTTTTTTAAAAAAAAAAAAAAGCAATTCATCCTCACAAATTCATTTTTAATATTTTTTTTATCGCCTGTAAGAAGCTTGATAATAAATTAACAGAAACAAAAATACGATAAAAATGATTGCATTTTTAAACTCTCAATAAAATAATTTCTGAGGAATATAAAAAAAAAATGTAAAAATAAGAATTCACTCAACTGGTTGAGAAATTTAAAAAGAAATTTAAAAAGAGTTAAAAGATTTGAGAAAGAATTTAAAAAGAAGAAAAAAAATATATAACTATATATATTTATATTTTACATAATTTTATACACATTTTTTTTTTTATCAAATTTCTTCATAAATCTCCGAATCAAATACAGGTCACCGACTTTACGTGAGTCCAAATACGGTCGGGTCGGACCTGTAAATATGTATCCAGCATCTAACCCACCAACCGTCTTTACCCGATCCATCATCATCTTGTTCTTTTTGTTGATTGGAACGCTCAATCAATGGAGTCTTCGTCTTCGTCTTCGTCTTCACGAAGATCGCTGCTACACACGCATACATCTACAACCAGTCCGCAAAGATTTCTATCAAAGCAAATCGAACCAGCAATTCGAGGCAAATCGTGTCCGATATGCTTGAATCACATCGACCATCGCAGAGCAGCGGTGATCACAGCCTGCCTCCATGCCTATTGCGTCGATTGCATTCGCAGATGGAGCGATTTGAAGCGAAACTGTCCTCTCTGCAACGCAGTCTTCGATTCTTGGTTCTCCCAAATCAACCTCTCCTCTCGAACCTTCCTCAAACACAAATTACCAGAAATCTGTGAGGATATTAGGAAGCTCAATGTCGAAGCTTTGCGTAGCAGGCGAAGAGTTCTTGTTGCGGAGCGAAGGTGAGATTCTGGTATTTCTTTTCTTCAGTTTGGTTGATGAGAAAAGTGGGGAAAATGAAACGGAATTTTTTAGTTTTTGGTGTAAACCTAGAAAACATGAAGCATATGAGTTAAAATTAATGTAGAATGGTAAATACCGAAGCTTTATACAACCAGCCATGGAGATCCTCTTGCGGAGCAGAGGTGAGGTTCTGATATTTTTGTCTTGTTTGTTTGGTTGGTGGGAAAATTGAGTGAAAGAAAGGAAATTTTGAAGATTTTGGTATAAACCCAAAAACACATGAAGCATAAGAGTCAAAATTAGGATAGAAAGGTAAATAACGAAGCTTGATACAGCCAGCCATGAAGAACCTCTTGCGGAGCAGAGCTGAAGTTCTGATATTTTTGTCTTGTTTGTTTGTTTGGTTGGTTGGTGGGAAAATTGGGTGAAAGAAAGGAAATTTTGAAGTTTCTTGTTGTAAACCCAGAAAACCTGAAGCATAAGAGTCAAAATTAGGATAGAAAGGTAAATAATCAAGTTTTATACAGCAGTCATAGATATCCTTTGAGGAGCAGAGGCAAGGTTCTGATATTTTTGTCTTGTTTGTTTGGTTGGTAGGAAAATTGAGTGAAAGAAATGAAATATTTCTGTTTGTGTGGTGTAAACCCAGAAAATATTAAATAAAAGGTTTTCAATAGTAATTTTTTTACTAATGAATTTTTAGGTTTTTGAGAGAGGTTTGTGTTTGAGTCTGCGAATTACAGTTGAAATTTAACATGTTCTTAGGGTCCTCAGAAGATCAAGGGAAGAATTTGATTGTGTCAATGGGCGAACGAGGCCTTTGCCGAGACAAAGATGGTTTGGAAGGTCAGGATTAGAGTCTTCTAATTCTGTTGCTGAGAGAGTTCTTCAGTGGCGTGCTAGGTACTGTCCATATTGTTCTGCTCCCCCCAATTTTTATTTTATTTTAACCTATAGTCAGATTTTGATTTGTCATCTGCAAATATGCTAGTATTGTTTGAACTTTTTTTTATCATTCATGTATTTAGCTAATGGATTCGAAACCACAACATAATGTGAACTTTGTTACGATTTGGTTGAATGGTTTTGCTAATGTGGAATTTGGTCTTGCAGCATATACGAGCAACACTTGCAGGCTGTTCCTTGTTTTTCTCAGAGTTGTCTTGAGCAGGTATATTCACTAGCCCAAGCAACTGAGATTCAGAGAGAGGACAACGACATAATTCTGTTTGTTTATTTGTTATCTGATTTCTTGAAATAAATCTATATTGCTGTGAAAGTCCATGTGTTTGACAAGACGTAAGGGTTTTAAAGATTTGCACAACCTTCTATCTCCAAAATTTTGTTTCCTTAGAAGTAAATTGCATACCACTTGGTTTTCTTATTTTCTTTGTTGTTCACCAATTCAGCTGACAGTCAAGCATGCTCCCTCTATTGAGTCTGGAATGTGTAGAAATCTGTCTGGACAATGGGTTCTTGTTTCGACAGCCTCTATGAAGTTGTTCCCTTGGATGCATGATGAGTGCTATGTATTGATATTATGAACACATAAATGTTGCATAACGCTACATATGCAAACGCTATACACTGTCCATGGTAAAAAATCTGAGGACGTGCCATTTTTGACATCTTTGCCATTCTTGTGTCTAGTTGGTATGTGTACCCAACACTGTGTCACATGCCATTTTTGCCATTCTTGTGTCTTAGTTGCTATGTTTGTTAGTGTTTCTAGCATTATTGTGTAGGATAATATCTTATGCTTGAACCTAGTTTTACTGTTAGGCTTTGGCTTTGTTGAATTAGGTTGCATTTGATTTCCAAAAACAAAAAAACAAAAAAACAAAAAAATAAAGGAAAAGAAAATTGTTTCCTTCTGGAAGGGTTTTTTTTTTTTTGAGAGCTGACTTCCCCCTTATGTTTTCATCAGAACACAGCAGGAAACAATGGTGTCAAAGATAGGATACTAAAAAGAATAGAGCCATGGATTCATAGGGAACTGAAAGCTATACTTGGAGATCCAGATCCATCTGTTATTGTGCATGTGGCATCCTCACTCTTTATCTCAGGCCTTGAAGAGAAGCACGAGGTCCCTTCCAAACAATTTGTTCTTGAGGATAACTTTATTGAACCTTTGCGACCTTTTCTGCATGAAAGGACGAATATGTTTTGGCATGAACTCCGGTACATCATCTGCATTTAATTGACAAAAGATTGTTTTTTGCCCAGATAAGAAATTTATTTTTCCAAATTCTTAATTTATGTATGCATGTATTTTTTGTTTTTAAATTTTAAAAACATATTAGCATTTTATTTAGGTGAGAATGATCTATAATTACTTTGTTTCTCAGAATGACAGTTTTCTAATTAACAAAAACTATATGCCTTTTCTTAAGGTGTTTTGCAGAAAGTCCATTCAACATTGAGACATACGACACTGTAGTTGAATATAAAAAATTGTCAGAATAAGTTCAGAAGAGAAACTTCAAAGGCTTTGTTGGCAACTTGGGGGGGCATGTTCTTCAAAAAGATCTATGGCTCCAAAGGATCGTGCAAGTTGTCATTGGAATTGTGTCTTCATCTGCCTGTTCGGAGAGATAGTCAATGGTCTTAATGGTCTTAATCATGTCTGCCTAACTTGAAAACAATCCACGCAATTTGCACAAACCATGAAGAATGAGCCAAAGCGGGTGGAGTTGCATCATGTTATCAAGGGGAAGAACAATAGAATTGAAGAAGACAAGCAAGTAGTTTCGTCATTCAAGATTATCCATGTTCATCAGGGTGTTTATTCAAATAATAGTACACCCTAATTGGAGATTCTTGTTATCAGTTTCATCCAGTCGCATTTTTATCCAGCTTATATGGTTTGTGATATCTATACTGGCTAATGGATTTTATGACTGTTAAATTTCTTTCAGTTCTATTTAACTGGCTATTTTTTCTGCAAAAAATTGAGTTCTCTCAATACTTATTGAAAATGATATATTATACACCTCAGACTTGTAGTGATCATATGTTGTTGCGGATTATTAGGGAGATTAATATTATACAATCATACAAAATTAGATGAATGAGAATAGCCTTAATAGTCAGGCATATTTTCATTTTAATTGCTATTTGGACATAGAAATAGGTGATGAGAAGAATAGAGTTGTAGAAAATGAAATTGTTATTCTAATTAATATAGATCCAAGTATATATCTAAGTCAGTATATGTAATAAGTGCGAGGAATGTAGAACTAAACAAATGGACTTATTCACCTTTCAACACGAAAATGTGTGATAATTTTTTTATTCTTACTCTTTTCTTCTTTTCTTCTTTTCATACAAAATTATTCTTACAGGCACGGCAGTTGAGTTGTTCTTATCACTGCTATAGGTTTGCACCAAAGGGGGTTGTCTACTCCTACAGCCAAACAGAGATGGACTAAGTTAACCATGAACATCAATATGTTGAAAAGTTGAAATCTGACCCACAACATGACAACCTTTGCTCTGCCTTCCATATACCTGTTAAAAAAATCATGCAGTACAGGGTTCCTAGATTGACATAAAACATGATTTCAAAAGTATGCCTTCAATTTTTTTGTGGCCCCTGATTCCAATCTAACACTACCACTAGTGCCATTATTTCACAAAATTATAACCTATATGACACTGCAAACTCTCGTGATACAGCAAACACATGCCTGACGGTGAATTCGGTGCATCTGTCATTCTTCTTCCGGTTCTCCCTCTTCTTGGAGAAGATTCTCTCTATTGTCGTGGGCCCAGAAACCGCGCACATCTACAAGCATGCTGGCAACAGTTCCACCCTGTTTGCAAGCCAATAGATTAGCCAGAGTGATCCGTAGAGGGTCAGGTGGTTTCACCATGTCCCAAATTTCATCTCTTACGTCCTCAATACAAAGCTCATAGTTCCCTCCAATCCATTTCTGGTGTGTACATCTCTGTTTCAAACCCACGGGGAAGAAAATTATGTCAGCTCTGTTTCATTTCTGGTGTACATATCTGTTTCAAAGCTCATAGTTCTATATATGCGAGTTTTTTTACCAAGTTCATGTGATTTTAAATCATATTTCCCAATCTCAAAGTAGTTTTGGACTTATTTCCCAAATTTTTTTTTAAAAAAGTTAACAGTAAGGTATTTGAAGTCATGTAACCAAACCACAACTCGAAGAAACAACTTGTATTGATAAATATGTTTAAAAGTGGGGAAATTCGTTTAAAAGTCAGCCGACTTTGGTAAAAAAACTTGTATATATGCATTGAGGTTACAAAAACAAATTCAGGGGTAACTAGCTCCCTAGTCTAAAAGCCTTCAACAAGGTTTCCAAACTTAGTAGTTTGGTTCATGTATCTTGTAATTTGGGACTTGCAGAACTAACTCAAGTAACCATAAGCAAGAAATTACAGAGATTTTCTGTAGGAAGATTGCATCAGGTAACATCTCTGCTTGTGGATGCCCCCCCCCCCCCCCCCCCCTTATTTTCTTCCAATATTAGGCTTCACTCTGTTTGGTTGTTGAGAAGGAAAAGAGAATTCCAAAATTCCTTCTCAGCAACCAAATTAGGCATGGACCAGCCACAATTATTTTTCACTCTATATGCTCAACTAAATTAAATAAATTCAAATCTTTTTTCTTTTTTTTTTATAATTTCCACATCCCATGGAAGAATAATTGGAGAAAAATAAGTTATCCCCCATGATTAAAGTCAAAATAATAAAATGTAGAGTGTTCACCTGAAATGTGTGTGAATATCAGCTGTTGTGAGGTATCGTCTTCCATGGAGATCAAGACACTGAAACAAATAAGTTAAACCCTCTGGAGTGTCTTTGTTTTCTAGGGCCAGAACAAAGTCTAGAAAGCTTTCAAAATCCATCTCCCGAGCATTACCTCCTCCAGTTTTGCCATGACGGACATGCTCATCAAATGCTGTTAGCAAACCAAAGCAAACAATGAACAAAAGCTTAAGAAAACACAATGCAGCATAAACAATTTAATCAAAAAACAATACAATAATGGTAACAGGTAAGAAACGTTCCAAGTTAAACCACAGCTGGTGAACTGGTTAAGGGCATTTTTGGGTTTGGACAAAATACTGCATTATAATGAAAAATAAGATTAGAAAATTCTGTAACTGACACCCTCTATCATTAACAAAAGAAATGAGCTTTGAACAAGCAAATCATTTTCTAAAACAGGCAAATATAAATAATTTCAATAGGCAGCAAAGCGATGGAGTGTGACCAACCAAACTCATTATTTAAGGGTTGAAAAGGCCATATTTTCAAGCAATTGAAAAGATACAAGATGCACGGCAGAAATTCCTACCCCTCTCAATGAAAATATCTGTTAAAGTCCCATCAGCATATTCTCAAAGTTCCTGCTTGCTCAATGTTCCATTCATATGTTTATCGAGTGCAAGAAACATGTTTGCAGAACTAAACTGATTGCTATAAGCTACAACAATAACGATAACATAGTCCCAAGCTATGTAATGCAACCAGAACTACTTTTTTTGAGATTAACAGTACAAGATAAATGCATAACGAAATACAGCCCCTTGTACAACACAAGAATTGAATTAAGATCATTCTACACCTAAACATTCAAGGAGGAATACAGAACTATTTTCCCCTTATAAATCTACAATTATATTTCTTAACACTCTCAAAATGAACTTTAGATGGAGAAATTCAAGGCACCCACCACAAATGCGTTGGGTAGACGTCAATGAAAACCAGTTTTCAGCTTGTTCAATGTCAGTGACTTCTTCCTCACTTTCCTGACATAGATAATAGGTAAGAATCCAAAGTCAACTTCTATTCAAGCACATAATTAGGTTTAAAACAAGCTCATGTAAATACTTTGGTCCTCTGCTTCTACCAAATCCAATTTCAAACAAAAATAATTGCAATTGATATTATGTAAAACAAGTTTTATATGGATTAATCCTTGAATTTGATGATGGAAAATTTCCTTCAAATCACCAAGAATTATTTCTACCAATTTTGTTCAGTTTGAAAGAAGCATGCCAACAACAACAATAGCTGTTTGTATTCACTCTTGCAGGTATAGCATTGATGCAGAAATTTAGAACTTTAAATTCGTCATTTCAACAACCACAAATTTCCAAGTAGAGAAAAGACAAAAAGATCCACAGTAAACAACCAATTAGGCCTAGCCTAGTTGGCCACCATGCCTTCCTTAGGGCTTAGTCGTAAGGAGGTCATGGGTTCAATTCCCCTTAAGGGGTTGAATTAAGGGTGTGCAAGCACTTAGGTGTTTTGTCAATGATGGAGAGATTTTCTCCCATAGGTGCTAAACTAACAACTAACATTTGTCGATCAAAAAAAAAAAAAATAGAACTAAGAGCCTTAAACTCCTTTTGTTTGAAAAATAAAAAAAATAAAAATTAATAAGAAATACTTGGATCAATTTTTAATAGTACATCAGTGTGAACTTTTCTCTACTCACGACAGTGGCAATAAAAATAAAAATTCAAATACAAATCTAATGTAAAATTATTACACCAGCAATGAAACAACAGAAGGATGCATATTAATATATGGAAATGGTTGTTCTTTTGAAGTCTATAACCAATCACCCATTGTGGTCTCAAGATGTAATGGGACAGGCAACACTTTCAAAGTTAGAGATTAACACATTTACCAAGGATGACAATAACAACAGCCTTAATGCAACATCTTCCCATTTCAGGGGTCAGTGACAATTAAGGAAACAATCACATACAAATTACGTGTAGTTCCATTAGTTCCTGGAGACCGTTACTATGCAGAATCTTCTTTATGCATCACTTTTCTGTAAAATAAACTAAAATCCTCAAAAAAAATCACAGGTCAAAGAGAAAGCTGAGAATCCCTATGAATGAAGGTATTTAGTTGCTAAGGTTATGTCGACCATTAAAAGGGGTTTGTCAGCAATCAACATCATTTCCCCATCAGTGGATGTTCAGACAAATCGGTTTTTCAATATTTGGATTATTTAACAAATCTGTCACCACTATCTACTCCGCCCTTTAATCCCCTTAGTCCCATTGGTGCAACTGAAAGTGGTATTCTAGATATGGTTGCAACCAGCCTGTGCAGCTGCAGAACAAAGAAATATACAGGATAAAGTCTGTGGTGGTGGTGATGGTTTTTTGAGAAAAGGAGGCATTAAGCAAAAAATAATAATAATAACATCACATGCTGCAGCTACTGTAAAACAAGATGCCAACAGTGCTATCATACTAAATAAAAGATGAAAATTTGAGTACAGTTCAATATTTTTATGAAAATGCGAAATAGAAAGTTTGTGATTGTGCTAGCAGTGGTTGAGAAAAGAGGTGACGTTACACATAATATAATAAAACCACATTTGAACATATTGCAGTTAAAGAAAATGACAAGCACCAGGGCAATTTCATTTCATTAAATGAAACACTAAAATTAGTGTTCATAATGACTTCAATTGAAATCATGCTATAGAAATTCAACTCTTTCTTTTGAATAAGATAAATAAGATTTAGAACATGACAAACCTCGTCTGTGAGGATCACAAAAGAAGAAAAATTTGTGTGCAGCTATGCGGCAGTACATTTGAATAAAGGCTGTAGGCATGTCCTGAAGTTGTGCCAAATTAGGAATAAGGCCTCCTATATACGCCTCCATTTCCTGCATGCATCAAAATATAGATTGTTCTTTTTACATACAAGATTAAAAAGCATGCAACAAGATTACATTAGAGAGAGAGAGAGAGAAGCTACTATCCAATTTTGGACAATGAGGGACAGAAAAGTGTAAAGAACCATACATGAGGTTGTAGAAAACCATCAGAATCCTCATCAAGCTCACTCATGTCAATTCTGGCCTGTGTAAGTGAAACCTGGCAAAATACGAAAGCAGTATTACATGAGAGAGAGATAGAGAGAGAGATCCACAAAGAAACTAACACAAGCCAGAGTTCACAATTAAATACCCACAGATGAAACTTGTCTCATGTTTTACGCATTCAGACTGTAATAGCACAATCACGTGGTCAAACCACAGTGACAAAACAACTGTGGAGTTGCATTATTAATGTTGTAATTTATCAGAGATATTTTGTTACAGGAAGGATCATGGTCTCTTATTCATTTTTAATTTTTCTTCCTCAAATAAACACAATCAAATCCTAAAATCAATCAAGTTTCAAAGCAAAACACACACCATTGGGAATCAATTCAGAACAAAGTGGCTTAATGACAGCTGTTAATGTCACCAACTACATGTAAAACGATAAAGTCTGTATGCTATGTTGCCTGTTGTCTTTATGTTGAAGTTCACATCAGTCGCTGTTTGTTTATTTATTGTTCTTAATCCTTTCTTTTGCATACGAAGCTTATGTTATTGGTGGTTGTGGTGGTTAAGTTTCTATTTTCCAATATACTTGTGTTACTCATTTTACTGTTGTTACTTATCAAAGAAAAAGTTACTATGCTATGGACCTGATTAAACCTGGTTGTGGTGGTTAAATTCCTTTATTCTCGAACTATGCTATGGACCTGATTAAACCTAGTCAAGTTTGTGGACACCCCTTTTTTTCCTTATGTGCAATGCATGTCAAATTCATGACTTATAAGCCTTATATACATGACCCAACTCATGACCTGATTTTTCTTCCAAAAGTCTTTCCTATTGGATTATATGGTTCAGACTTGGTATAATAGTGGTTTACTAATTCTCATTGATTTTGACTTTTGTTTCTTTTTTATTCTTATCCATATTCAAGTAGCTGGAATTTTTAGAATTTAGATGAATCTATACAGAATAGTTAAAAGAAGATATTTGTAACCTAATTTCTTGTTGGAGTTGGAATTCTAACAGCTAACTATAGTAACTTAGTAAGCATTAACGGATTTTTTTTTGCAAATTTTGGTTTGTTTTATCCTGATAATAACTTACAAAAGTTTAGTGTTTTTATCCCTATTTGACAAGGTAGTATTGTACTCACATTCATTTGTATTTACAATTGGTACTAGACCTAATTGGTTCTAGGTGGGCTTATCGGGCCAGTGTTCACTCTTAGACTATCAATCTACTGGGATGTGGTTGTATTTGTTGGTGGGGTGCTTGATCTCTTCCCTTCTTATCATTTGGTGTTTGTATGGAGGTTTGGCGGTGTGGCAACTGGTTCTTTCTGCACATTGTGTGTGGAAATAATGAGTATTCAATTTGATCAATTCTAGACAAAATCCTTGATATAGTGTATATTACTCAAATGTATTCTCATAATTTCACTTGTTTTATACTTCATCTATTACGTTATGATGATGGTTGCCTTTCCTGCTTGTATGTGAATGATCTACTCGCATTGATGATATCTATGATGTTGCAAATATCCCTATAGTATTTCTCATATTGCATTAAGCAATAAAATCCAATGTTCTTTCTGTAACAGTTGGGGCTTCACATTTAGGAAGAATAGTTCGACAAGTAGACTCTTTTGGCGACTTTGAGGTGGTTTATTTTTGTGTTCCTGTAATCATTTTTGGAAAAGTTTCAATGCACCGGTGTGTTTCTATGACCTATTTTTCTTCCTAATTGGTTGCAAATATGACAGGATTCTTTGGAAGATGGAGGTGAAAAAATTGAGTCAAAGAAACACAAGAAGAAGAAGAAGAAGAAGAAGAAGGATAAGGGAAAAAACAAAAAACAAAAGGTTTGTTGCCATTGACTTTTTGGTAACACATTAGCATTATAGAAATAGGAAAAAAAAATGGCAAAAAACTTTTTGGTAACAAATAAGAGCAAGATAAACTTTTCAAAAAAATTATTAACTTAGTTGAATTTTGTACTTTTATTGTATCACACAACTAGTTAAATATATATTTTTAAATATCACAAAACTAATGATTGCATGAGGATAAAATCTTTATTAAATCATTTATCTAATTTATATCAATAATGCAATTTATCTATCAAAATTATTTTATAATTTCATAAAATATAATTTTGTTTTCTCCAATATCTCATTTTATTATCCAATTTTTTTTTTTTATAAAAATTAATATAATCTTAATTTAATTTGACAAAGTTGCATGTTCAATCACAACCATGGTGGATATGCAGTTTATAAAGAAAATTGAGTTCCAAGAGTTTGTTAAATTACATTTGCATTATCTAAAGTATTGATTTAATCCCATTTTAGACTTTAATTTTTTTTCTTCAATTTGATAATTAAAATGTTTAAATTGTGTCAGTGTGGTTTAATTGGTTGTTGACCAGAAAACATAATTGTGGGAAAATGTAATACTTTATGAGGCAAAATTAAAATTCAACGGGAAAGTTTCAATGTCACGTGGAATTTGTTGTCAGTTGACAAAATTGAACCATAATGATTATTTTATTTAATAATTTTTTAATAAATTAAATGTGAGAATGTAATAAGATAATTATTTTATTTTATTCTTGAAACATCTCCAATTCTTTATATATATATATATTTTTTCCATCAAATTTATTCAACAATTTAAATTAAAAGCACGATTTGATATATAGCTCACTTTTCCCAGAGTGTAAATCAAAATTTTCATCAAATATTTTTAAAAATACCTAACCCATCTAAAAACCTTATTTAACAAATTCAATGAAAAAAAAAAAAACTAATTTTCAATCCTTCATCTGTTAATAATTTTTTCAAATTTAAGTAAAAATAATTATTAAAAATTTGATGAATAAATTAGATCTAAGTTTTATCAAAATTTTAACTAAATTTAAAATTTGTCGACTTTAAAATTTATCCTCATTTGGCAACTTTAAATTTTAACTCCTATTTGGCAAATGGATTGGCTTTTAGTTGAGACTAAAAAAGTACGAAAAGACAAAATAGACTAAATAATTCAATAAGGTAAAATTTTACATTCAAACCATAATAATTTCACTTTTTTTCTAAAACAAATAAAAAAGTTAAAAAATTCTTCCCAAATGTAGCTAATTTAGCCTAGCTAAATTAGGCAAAGAGTCAGAGAGTCAAAGAGTCAAGCTAAAATAGTTCTTTACAAACGAACCCTAGCTAAAAATTAAAAGTTAATAAATTATATAAAAAAGTCAAAAATTCAATTTTCTCTTTACTTTTTACACTTTTTTTTAATAATAATTTAAAAAGTCATTCTAAATATACTAATTTTTTTTAGGAGCATTTACATACAAGTCTTAATTTATGAACTTATACTTCATTAAGCCATAATTAAAAAATTTTGGACCTTCAAGTCCCATCAAATTTTTAATAATTAGAATTGCCCTTCAAACAATGATATTGTTCATCATTTATGATTATTTATAAAAAAACATGATAATTTGATATTTATTTTAATTTTCAAAATTTTGAAACATCAACTTTAAAATTGAAAAAACAAAAAAACAAAAAAAATTATGTGCAAAAAAAAAAAACAAACTAAAAGTGTGTCTGGTTTCAGTTTTTTCAAAATTATCTACTTTTGCTTTTGATTAGAACAGGCACTATTCCAAGCCCATATGGTAGGGTCGGCCTGAATTTTTTGAGGCCCAAAGCAAACTCAGAAATGGGTTCAACTTTTAAACTTTTTTTAAAGAATATATATTGGTAAAATATTAAAAATCTTCAATTTATTTTACAAATTACATTCCACTATTCCAGTATGCACGATTGATCCCGATTCAAACTTTTTTTTCTTTTTCTTTTTTTCAAAATAAAAATACATAATAATATTAATATTCCTTATAATATTATTTTCTTTTAATAATAATATTTTCCTTTTATTGATGGGGTCTTCATTACCTTATAAAATTAGTTTCCTTTAATAATATTCATTTTCCTTTTATTGATTCATCTTCATTGATTCACCTTCATCTCCCTATATCTATATATACATATTGTATTGCACTGAAATCATACAGCTACAACAAACAAAGAGAAAGAGAAAGAGAGACAAAACAATTCAATGGCATTCAAGTCTTTCATCTCCCGTATTACATCATCCTTCAAATTCTGCCGCTCCAAAAATTAGTCCAACATCCCAGAAAATCCTATCCAACTCTCTCCAAGCCCTCTCTTCACTGACTGCCAGCCGGCCACCCCGCTCTCTTTCAAAAAACCCCACCGCTCCTTCAAGCACCACGTCTCCTCCTTCTTAGGCTGTGGGTTCCACACACACGAAGACGACCTCCCCGAATCACCACTATGCAAGTGGGACGAGACGCCACGTCGCGACTACAACTCCTCCATCTCCAGCAATTCCGACGACAAACTCTTCCCTCCTCCGCCGACACGACACCCTATCACCACTTCCATCTCCGGTGATTTCGACAACGAGCTCTTCCCTTCTCCTTCTCCTCCTCCTCCTCCGACGCCGACACGACACCCTATCACCACTTCCTCGGCGGACAGTGGTTTGTGTGGCTACGAGAGAGACGATGAAGAAGAAGAGATCGTGACACTAGTGGCGTTTTCACTAAATCGCAAGAAGAGGGTAAAGAAGCTACTACCGTCGTTTCCGGCGGAGGGGAAAGTGAAGGACAGCTTCGCAGTGGTGAAAGAATCAGTGGACCCATATGAAGATTTCAAGGCATCCATGATGGAGATGATACTAGCAAAGCAGCTGTTTGAGGAGAGAGACTTCGAGCACCTGTTGGAGTGTTTCTTATTGCTCAATTTGCGTCATCATTACGGGGTCATTGTTGACGCTTTTTCGGACATTTGGAAGACAATTTTTTTGTAGTACTAGTTGTATTTTGTTTAGTTGCTCAATTGAGTTTTGTATCTTGATTTTTCATTGTTTTCCTCTTTCTTTTGTTCTTCATTTATTTTCTATTCAAACATGACCAAAGAAATGTTATCTTTCTTTCACATTATTGAATTAGCAGACATTTACTGATGTGGATGTTGTTGAGTGTGGATGTTGTTGACTGTGAATTAGCAGACATTTGAATTAGCGGACATTCAAACTTGACCAATTTTTTTTAAAAATTATTATTTTTTCTGAATCGTACGTGTATTTGCTCCATTAAAATCGCGTCTTTAATCGTGTACTCCGTGAGGCATTGTTCAATTGAAAGTTGAGGTTTTTGGTGGTAGAATTAGAAGATTCGACTTTGACGTACTAGGTTTATTTTAATTTTTTTATTTATGGGAATTGAATGTGCTTCAATGGTGTACTGGGTTGTAAAATAATTATTTGATTTTTATTTATCCTTTTAGGATTAATAGGAAATTTGTTTGTTGCTTGGAGGGTTACCAATTATTTTGGGAGTGAATGTTCTATTTGGGCATGGATTATGCAAAGGAAACCAGTGAAACCGTTGCAGGCACGGTGCTAATCCCGATGCGGTTTGTGTGGCCTTATGGGGGAGGAAGTGTTTTTCTCTGTTTCTCTTTTATAGGGTGAGACTCAAATGCTCATGTGTGATTTTGATGTTTTATTTGTTAGCTGCACTGTATTGTTCATTACTTTGTTGTAATTCTTAGTTCAATTGATTGTTATTTGTTTGATTTTAATTGATGGGAAGTTAACTTTTTTCTGGTAAAGGTGGTCTGGCCATTATCCGATGACTCCTGTCGAAGGGTGCCCCACTGTATTTCAGACTATTTGCAGCTTACCGCCAAGTTACCATCAGGTTGGTTTATAACTTCAGGAGGTTTTGATGATTCCACTCGAGCTGAGTTTAATTCAATAATACCTTGATCACTATTGTCAAATAATTTCCTGTTAAATCATATTTATTTTTATTTTTTCATGCAAATTTGTCAATTATGTGTTGTGAAAGGTGGATGAGTTCATGTGTGATTTTGATATTTTATTTTTTCATTCAATAATACATTACTTTTTTTTTCTTCCCCCCGCCCGCCCCCCCCCCCCCCCCCTGCGCGGAATAGCATGCCACAGCTGTAATTGGAAACAAGATGGTTGTAGTTGGTGGTGAATCTACAAACGGAATCTTAGAAGATGTGCAGGTAGAAGGATGTGACCTTTTCTATGAATATATGTGATAGATTGTTCTTGGGTTACATTAGTCATTTAAGTTTCTTCACCTTGAATTTGCATAATAGGTAGCATTAGTGGGGAATCATTAATTTACAAACCTTAGTTACTAACACTTATATAAGGGATTATACCGTATGGATCCATTTGTTCAGATTTTTAGCCGCTATGTTTTATTTATTTCATTGCTCTTTGCAGGTGCTTACCTTTGACAGATTCTCCTGGACCACAGCTTCGTCAAAGCTTTACCTTTCACCAACTAATCTGCCATAAAAGATCCCTGCATGCAAGGGTCATAGTCTGGTATGACTTCATCTTAACTTTGGTCTTGTAATATTTTTCTGCACAATGCTTGCTTGCAGTCAAAACTGAAATGCTCGGTTAACTATGTCTAAATCTAGGATATGTGTGTATTCAAGAAACTGAATGCTGATCAATGAAAAGATTTTAGACCCCTAGGTGTTGAATTTCGCTTTTATGTTATTGATTCTTCTCCCGAAGTAAAAAAATTGTGGTGTCACATATAGGATTGCTATATGCAAATTACATGAAAGGAGGTTGGTTTGGGTCCATTTAAGGGGCATTATGAGAGTGACACTAAAAAACATCAAGTTATCATAGCCTAGGAGCCTTGTGGAGAGTTTTTTTGTTTTGTGTATGGAGAGTCTATATTGCATGATTGTTGAGTCATGCTATTCCATTTAGTTACTTAACTGAATGATGGTGGGGAACGAAAACTACAGAATTATTCCCATGCTGAAAGGTATGTTTGTTGTTTGTGCATTCTAGGTTTCTTGGGGGAAAAAGGTGCTCCTCATTGGAGGGAAAACTGACCCTTCAAGTGACAGAGTCTCAGGTTGCCGTGTGTTTGTTTACCATGATTTTGACTGCTTTCTGTATTCTGTTTGCTCTTTTACAAGACCTCAAAATTTTCATACTTTGGCTTCTGCAGTATGGGCATTTGACACAGAAACTGAGTGCTGGTCGCTTATGGAAGCGAAGGGAGATGTTCCGGTACTCTTTCTGACCTGAGGATTTGAAAAGTGAACACTTGTCATTGGTTTCCTGATACATAATATGAGGCTATCTACTGAGATGGACAGGGGTTTTTACCTTGTACTCTGAATCAAATTTTTTTTTTGTTATGATGGTCTTAGTTTTTTTCAAAGGAAATAATAAGTTAGCATCACATGTGGTAGCAATTTCTTACTTATAAAAAAAATAATAATAATAATTAATTAATAAAGGGGGAACTACAATCAGGTGAGAGTTGGGAAATTTTTTTACAAACAGATCGGTGTGCAAGTGTGTCTGTAATGGGGTGCAAATGAAAGGCTTGTGGGTTGCAACCCTCCATGTGTTGGTAATTATTTTCCCAACTCCCAACTGCATGTAGTTCCCCCATTAATAAATAAGTGGTAGCAATTTCTTTCTGTTAGTTGAGAAATTGTTTGGTAGTGCACTTGTGCGTTATTTGTATGCACTATCCCTTTCTTGAGAAATATTTTATTGATAGGCTTTCCCTTTGAAGATCCTATTTGACAACAATGCACAAAATATTTAACTAAAATGAATATGCATTGCAGGTTGCTCGCAGTGGTCACACTGTAGTTAGGGCAAACTCTGTTTTAATTCTATTTGGAGGTGAAAATGCTAAACGGAAGAAACTCAGTGATTTACATATGTTTGATTTGAAGTCTTTGACTTGGCTTCCTGTTCATTGCACGTGAGTAGTCTGCAGCATATTGTATCAAAATATTTTCTGAAACGATTGAAAAAAAATGTTGCTAGTCAACAATTTCAGACCTTAATTCTTTGTTGTACATCAAATTCCATTCAGAAGCTATTAACTGGGTGCCTGGCGCACTGTGCATGTGTGCAGAGGCCAAGGACCATCTCCAAGATCTAACCACGTGGCTGCTCTTTATGGTGATAAAATGCTTCTAATTTTTGGAGGAGCATCGAAGTCTAAGACTTTGAATGACATATTTTCACTTGACTTTGAGACGGTGTGTTGAGCTTTTAAATTTTTCTAGTTAATATTATTGGTCTCGGTGGTTGACATCTGATTTCTTTAGTGATGCAAAATCACATCTTATCTGCAAATTTCTGATACATGCATATGGATGTTTTCTTTAGATGATATGGTCGAGAATTAAGATACGAGGTTTTCAACCATCACCCAGAGCTGGCTGTTGTGGAGTCCTGCGTGGAACTAAATGGTATATTGCTCGGGGTGGTAGCAGAAAAAAACGTATGTCTCACAATCTGAGAAGAACGTATTCAAACTTCTCTAATCTGTTTCTTCTACGGTGCAACTCTGAATGAGGAACATAATTTCTTTTTGATGTCGGGTTTAATGTGACAATTTGGTTATTACTTACTCTTTTCATCTATTTTTGTTATTATTGTGACCATCTCATGTGTGGTTTGGGACTTTGGGACCTATGTATGCATTCTAATAGGAGAAGATTAAAAGTAGAAAGAAGAATATACTTATATTTATTAAAAGTGGGAAGAATAATATGAAATCAAAGAGAAGGATTACTCATGTAACTCCTATTACTCGAAAGAAAGGAAAAATGGCAAAATTAGTTGGCACTCGAGACTATTGGTTTGAATTTATTATAATTTTGCTATTGTTTGGTTCTTTATTGCCTTTGGTTGTGTAGTTATTTGGTATCTCCAAAGAATCAATGACTCACACTTATGCATGTTAATATGCATTTTAGCTTTCTGTTTGCTCTTACAGAGAAATTCCTTAACTTTTCTTTCTATTCTATTCTCTCTGTTTTCCAGGACATACAGAAATGTTGATTTTTGATGTTTTAAAACAAGAGTGGTCTGTTTTTGTTGCATCTCCTCCATCTTCTATCACCACCAACAAGGTACAGTTTGTGGATTTTGCAGCTTGTCCAAGTCTAATAAAAGTAGGTCTTTACAACGTTATTATTGGACTTTCAACAAAGTGTGACTTGTAGGTTTTGTCATTCATTGGAAGGTAATTAAAATGAATTCCTGAGGATGTTTATGTTATGCTTTGTCGTTCACTTTTTTTCAAATTATTTTCCGCTTTCCTTTGGAGTTGGATGGTTTGGCCAGTTGGCCACACCTAATATGGCTGTGATTGTCAACTTGTATGCTCGTTAGAATATAATACTGCAAGACTTGAATCTTGTTCTCTTCTTTTGTGTTTCTGTGTTACCAGTCTCTTCACAGAATATATCATTTTTATGGTTGCATACGAAAATTTTCTCACTTAACTTTTTTCACTTGGGAATAACAGATATTTGCTTCCTCCTATTTGTTGGCAATTTTGCTGATGGATTATTGTTTCACAGGGGTTTATTAGCACAAGGAAAGGGATTTTCTTGTGGCGTTCGGGGGATCCAAGAAGGAGCCTTCAAATCAGGTTAAAAATAAGTTTTCAAATATTGTTTCCTGTTAACGCATCAGTTGATACCCAATAACACATTGTTTTTCATCAACTTTCTTACTGTTTTGTGGCAGGTTGAAGTACTGACCATGGAAAAGAATGAGTCATCTATGGGCCAGCGATTAGCTCCCAGTAAAGGTCCAGGATCTTTACTCTCTGAAAACCGCTTATCATCCACAGGATTGGCTACACAATTGAGTACTGGTTCTTTTAATGGGTCAGTTGATGCTGTTGCGAAACAAAATCTGGCATCTATAATTGAGCACCATGGCTCTGCCAGAAGATCTTTGTCAGAGTCTTAACTTGTGGATTCAAATCCTGTTTCTGGTAATATTTCACTCCACAAGAAATTTCATGATGAGGAAGACAGCATGATGGCAAAGAGTTCTGAAGATGGAAGTCCTTCACAGGTGAACTACTAATTTCCCCATGTAATTGCTCACTGTTGCATTTCAATATTAATTTAAATGTCTGAAAGTAGATATCCCTTGTTCAAAATCCAACAATGACATCATCTGTGGACATATGAAAGTTCAATTTGCACGTTTTGTGTACGTCATTGTTGACTTCATTGGCCTGCCTTGTATTTTCCCAGCCTAGGATATGTTCTACATTGAAACCAAAGATAAGTTGTTGAGATGTAGAAACCTGTTTCCCTAGGATTTTCTTGTTCCCACTCATCAGTTGTCATTCTTTCCCACTATCCATCTTTTGAAACCAAATGGTCTGGATTCCAACATTTTCGCTTTGTGGTGGTCCATCCTAACTCCCATGCATGAATCACATGTCATTCTTTCCTGCTCTGTTTCCACAACAAGAAACAAGTAACCGATGTTGCTTAGAACCTCAAAAACCTTATCCAACTGATATTCCCAAGTTCTTGTTCCAGCAGGTAGCAGAGCAGAGAACAAAACAACTTGATATGGGTGTTCAGGCTAACATTGCTGGGAATAAAGTCAATTCAGAAGAAACATCTTTATTTGAATCTGATGGTTCGAACACCCACAACAAAGGGAATGGAAATCTTCCAACTGATAATGATGATATAGTCGTATTATTAGAAACTGATGGTAAATCAGGAGGACCATCAGTTCCTTCAAGCATCTATCAACTGTATGGAACAAAAATGGCTGCCCTAATAAAAAAGAACAGAATTTTGGAAGGACAGCTGGCAGTTGCATTGGCTAGCCGGGAAGCTGCGGAGAAGAACTTATCTTCTGTTCTCAAGAGCAGACAAGAGATGGAAAAAAAAACTGACAGATGCGGTCAAGGAGATGGAATTGCTGAAAGAGAAGCTGGCTGGAGTTGAGCTGGCACAAGAAGAGGCCAACAACGTATCACATATTGTCCACTCTGACAATGTAAGGCTTGAGCATGATGTGGCTTTCCTCAAGGCTGTGTTGGATGATACACAGAAGGTACTGTAATTACATCATCTTCTCATGTGGATTCAAATTTGTGATTTGTAAGTTTGAATATATCATCGGGTTTGCTTATCCTACCCTTTTTTTTTAGGAGTTGCATTCAACTAGAGGAGTACTTGCGGGAGAAAGGGCAAGGGCACTCCAACTACAGGTATGGCTTCCAAATGATATTGATCTTTATTACAGCTGTTTCTACTGTTGTTCTAAACTATGTTATATGAACTCTTCTAAAGTTGTGAAGTACCCGTTTAGGACATTTGACCCTTGGTGAGAGTTTGAGATACATATTCTATGTAGTTCAGTTTAGTGTGTAAACATCGTTTTATTCTTACAAATAAAATAAGTATTTGAGAAATATGAAATCTAATTGTGTCTTGGTGTCATTGACATAAAAATTAAATAAATCTAACACTCAGACATGTACTTGAACTCAAAATTGCCTATTGTAGCCATCGAAGTTATAGATAATCATCCTAACTCGCATGCAAGACTAAATTTTCATTCATAGTTGGTTTTGGATTAGGACTCGATTTACCTACCACACCTCCTAATAAAAAATGCGTCGAGTTTTGAACACTGCAATTCAAGTACAGTCACTATGAAAATAATAGAGGTTGTATACCATTTTCCTTGTAACATGTTTTATGATACAATTGTGGGCTTATACTATTCCAATTCCATATACATACAAATTTGCAGGTTGAAGTTTTCCATCTGAAACAAAGATTGCAGTCTGTGAAAAACCGAGCACCAACCCTAAGGAAACCTTTCCATCATGTATAGCGCAAAGACCAATTCTTCGCGCTGTTAGAGTAATATTTTTGTACACGCACATCACTTATATATTTATAATATTTTGTAGTAGTATTTCTTTGTTTATTAAAGTACTTGATGTTGGTGCTCCATATTGTAAAATATAGATCCATAACATGTTTGTTCCTTGTATCATAAATCTGTAGAGATGGCATTGGCAATGAAGCTGCAAATGTACACTTTAGGGAGTTCACTAGTTATCTTTTTGTTATAATTGTGTCATCAATAACTAGGGAATGCAGTCTCTCCCCCTAGGAGAAGGGGCATTTGATTATTTTTATTTTTATTTTTTAAAAAGGAAAAAAATGGTCACAATGATCATATATTATTAGATGGGCACATATTTATGTTAGATTTCTTAACTCACTTGATTATTTTTTTCCTTTTCACAGGATTTGGATTTTATTTTAAAAATGCTTTTACAATTTTACTATATCAATAAATTTTAATTGAATTTGTTTGACTTGTAGAATTAACCTATTTGGAAATCAATTGAGATTAACTTAATTGATCATTTGTTTTTAGGAGGTTAATTAAGGTCGAGTGGCAATATTCCTCCCTTTCTCATAATAATAAAAAAAATAAAAAATTAGGTAGCAAGTGCTTATTACGTGGTAATGTCATGCTATAGCTTTTAAACGAAGTTTTTGGTCAAAATTTCCTCCCCATAAAATTTTAATACATGAAGGGTATTCTTATCAAACTACCTAAATTTTATCTTAAAATATTATTAAAAAATTTATTTTTTATTTTAAGAATTACTTTTTCATCTATTTTTTTCAACAAATTCTCTATTCTTTCTCTATTCTATTAAAATAATATTTTTAATTATTTTTAAATTTAAATATTTTTTTAATAATAAAATAATAAATACACATGCAACAAACAACCCAACATGCTGCAGCACAGCAGGAGGAGGAAAACAAACCGGGTCGACTGGCTGGACTCGGTCAAGTTAATTTTGGACATTTTCGTTCTTTAGTTCTATGGTTCTTACGGGGCATTTGGGAGGACATTCTTCATGCCTTTATCAGATATAGAATAAGAATTTATCAGATGTGAGGAATAGGGAGTCACTGTAACAATACTTATATTTGGGAGGTCGGACAAGGGAATTGCTAAGGATATGTTTTTGACAAAAAAACTCTTTATTTTTAGTAAGGAGGCATTATAAAGGAAGAGATGGGGATGCTTCAAGGATAATCACACAAAATTTTGCTTTAAAATAAATATTACTATTACCAAAATATTAAACTTTAAAATAATATAACTTTTGATGTAGATATCGGTTTTTAATAAAATTAATATTTTTAGAATTCTTTTATTAAGATCTATCAAATAAGATCTATGTTGACTATGAAATTCTTTATAAAAAAATAAAATATTACCTTTGAAATTGATGTAAACAGTAACAATAACATATTACTCTGTTTGACATTAACATGTTATTTTGTCTCGCAATAATATATTATTCTGTTTGACAATTACTTTATTTTACAGTAACATGTTACTCTGTTTAACATTAACATATTATTCTGGTAATATTGTCCAAGAGAGAAGAAAAAAAATATTTTACTTTGCTCTTACTCAATTATATGTTTTCTCCTTAAGGGATTTATGAAGAAAAATAAATTGAGTTGTTCTTTTTAGCAAATAAGGGTTCAATAGAGAAGTTTTGACTAAAATTTCTTCTTTTAAATACAATATATATATATTCAAAATTAATTTTGTTGTAAAAACAAAAATAAAGTGAATATTATACCAAAAATGTGATTAGAAAACTATATTAAAAAACTAAATGCTAATTTTATTTTATTTTTAAAAAAAAAGCAATTCATCCTCACAAATTCATTTTTATTAAATAATTTTTTTTATCGCTTTTAAGAAGCTTGATCATAAATAAACAGAAACAAAAATACAATGAAAATGATTGCATTTTCAAACTCTCAATAAAATAATTTCTGAGCAACATAAAAAAAATGAAAAATGAGAATTCACTCAGCTGTATTTGGTTGGAAGATTTGAAATAGAGTTTAAAAAGAGTTAAGAAATTTGAGAAAAAATTTAAAATAAAATAAAATAAAATGTGAATAAAATATATTCATATTTTACATAATTTTATATATTTTTACTTTCATTTTCTGAACTCCTTCCCAAATACAGGGTCACCGACTTTACATGAGTCCAAATACGGTCGGGTCGGACCTGTAAATATATATCCAGCATCTAACCCACCAACCGTCTTTACCCGATCCATCATCATCTTGTTCTTTTTGTAAACCTAGAAAACATGAAGCATATGGGTTAAAATTAGTGTAGAATGGTAAATACCAAAGCTTTATACAACCAGCCATGGAGATCCTCTTGCGGAGCAGAGGTGAGGTTCTGATATTTTTGTCTTGTTTGTTTGGTTGGTGGGAAAATTGAGTGAAAGAAAGGAAATTTTGAAGATTTTGGTATAAACCCAAACACACATGGAGCATAAGAGTCAAAATTAGGATAGAAAGGTAAATAACGAAACTTGATACAGCCAGCCATGAAGAACCTCTTGCAGAGCAGAGGTGAAGTTCTGATATTTTTGTCTTGTTTGTTTGTTTGGTTGGTGGGAAAATTGGGTGAAAGAAAGGAAATTTTGAAGTTTCTTGTTATAAACCCAGAAAACCTGAAGCATAAGAGCCAAAATAAGGATAGAAAGGTAAATAATCAAGTTTTATACAGCAGTCATAGATATCCTTTGAGGAGCAGAGGCAACGTTCTGATATTTTTGTCTTGTTTGTTTGGTTGGTAGGAAAATTGAGTGAAAGAAATGAAATATTTCTGTTTGTGTGGTGTAAACCCAGAAAACATAAAATAAAAGGTTTTCAATTGTAATTTTTTTACTAATGAATTTTTAGGTTTTTGAGAGAGGTTTGTGTTTGAGTCTGCGAATTACAGTTGAAATTTAACATGTTCTTAGGGTCCTCAAAAGATCAAGGGAAGAATTTGATTGTGTCAATGGGCGAACGAGGCCTTTGCCGAGACAAAGATGGTTTGGAAGGTCAAGATCAGAGTCTTCTAATTCTGTTGCTGAGAGAGTTCTTCAGTGGCGTGCTAGGTACTGTCCATATTGTTCTGCTCCACCCAATTTTTATTTTATTTTAACCTATAGTCAGATTTTGATTTGTCATCTGCAAATATGCTAGTATTGTTTGAACTTTTTTTTATCATTCATGTATTTAGCTAATGGATTTGAAACCACAACTTAATGTCAACTTTGTTACGATTTGGTTGAATGGTTTTGCTAATGTGGAATTTGGTCTTGCAGCATATACGAGCAACACTTGCGGGCTGTTCCTTGTTTTTCTCAGAGTTGTCTTGAGCGGGTATATTCACTAGCCCAAGCTACTGAGATTCAGAGAGAGGACAATGACATAATTCTGTTTGTTTATTTGTTATCCGATTTCTTGAAATAAATCTATATTGCTGTGAAAGTCCATGTGTTTGACAAGACGTAAGGGTTTTAAAGATTTGCACAACCTTCTATCTCCAAAATTTTGTTTCCTTAGAAGTAAATTGCATACCACTTGGTTTTCTTATTTTCTTTGTTGTTCACCAATTCAGCTGACAGTCAAGCATGCTCCCTCTATTGAGTCTGGAATGTGTAGAAATCTGTCTGGACAATGGGTTCTTATGGGTTCTTGTTTCGACATCCTCTATGAAGTTGTTCCCTTGGATGCATGATGAGTGCTATGTATTGATATTATGAACACATAAATGTCGCATAACGCTATACATGGTAAAAAATCTGAGGACGTGCCATTTTTGACATCTTTGCCATTCTTGTGTCTAGTTGGTATGTTTACCCAACGCTGTGTCACATGCCATTTTTGCCATTCTTGTGTCTTAGTTGCTATGTTTGTTAGTGTTTCTAGCATTATTGTGTAGGATAATATCTTATGCTTGAACCTAGTTTTACTGTTAGGCTTTGGCTTTGTTGAATTAGGTTGCATTTGATTTCCAAAAAAAATAAATAAATGAAGGAAAAGAAAATTGTTTCCTTCTGGAAGGTTTTTTTTTTTTTTTGAGAGCTGACTTTCCCCGTATGTTTTCATCAGAACACAGCAGGAAACAATGGTGTCAAAGATAGGATACTAAAAAGAATAGAGCCATGGATTCATAGGGAACTGAAAGCTATACATGGGGATCCAGATCCATCTGTTATTGTGCATGTGGCATCCTCACTCTTTATCTCAGGCCTTGAAGAGAAGCACGAGGTCCCTTCCAAACAGTTTGTTCTTGAGGATAACTTTATTGAACCTTTGCGACCTTTTCTGCATGAAAGGACGAATATGTTTTGGCATGAACTCCGGTACATCATCTGCATTTAATTGACAAAAGATTGTTTTTTGCCCAGATAAGAAATTTATTTTTCCAAATTCTTAATTTATGTATGCATGTATTTTTTGTTTTTAAATTTTAAAAACATATTAGCATTTTATTTAGGTGAGAATGATCTATAATTACTTTTTTCTCACAATGACAGTTTTCTAATGAACAAAAACTATATGCCTTTTCTTAAGGTGTTTTGCAGAAAGTCCATTCAACATTGAGACATACGACACTATAGTTGAATATAAAAATTGTCAGAATAAGTTCAAAAAGAAACTTCAAAGGCTTTGTTGGCAACTTGGGGGCATGTTCTTCAAAAAGATCTATGGCTCCAAAGGATTGTGCAAGCTGTCATTGGAATTGTGTCTTCATCTACCTGTTCGGAGAGATAGTCAATGGTCTTAATGGTCTTAATCCAGCGCATGTCTGCCTGACTTGAAAACTATCCACGCAATTTGCACAAACCAAGAAGAATGAGCCAAAGCGGGAGGAGTTGCATCATGTTATCAAGGGGAAGAACAATAGAATTGAAGAAGACAAGCGAGTAGTTTCCTCAGTCAAGATTATCCATGTTCATCAGGGTGTTTATTCAAATAATAGTACACCCTAATTGGAGATTCTTGTTATCAGTTTCATCCAGTCGCATTTTTATCCAGCTTATATGATTTGTGATATCTATACTGGCTAATGGATTTTGTGACTGTTAAATTTCTTTCAGTTCTATTTAACTGGCTATTTTTTCTGCCAAAAAATTGAGTTCTCTCGATACTTATGGAAAATGATATATTATACACCTCAAACTTGTAGTGATCATATGTTATTGCGGATTATTAGGGAGATTAATATTATACAATCATACAAAATTAGATGAAAGAGAATAGCCTTAATAGTCGGGCATATTTTCATTTTAATTGCTATTTGGACATAGAAATAGGTGATGAGAATAATAGAGTTGCAGAAAATGAAATTGTTATTCTAATTAATATAGATCCAAGTATATATCCAAGTCAGTATATGTAATAAGTGCGAGGAATGTAGAACTAAACAAATGGACTTATTCATCTTTCAACATGAAAATGTGTGATAATTTTTTTATTCTTACTCTTTTCTTCTTTCCATACAAAATTATTCTTACAGGCACGACAGTTGAGTTGTTCTTATCACTGCTATAGGTTTGCACCAAAGGGGGTTGTCTACTCCTACAGCCAAACAGAGATGGACTAAGTTAACCATGAACATCAATATGTTGAAAAGCTGAAATCTGACCCACAACATGACAACCTCTGCTCTGCCTTCCATATACCTGTTAAGAAAATCATGCAGTACAGGGTTCCTAAATTGACATAAAACATGATTTCAAAAGTATTCCTTCAATTTTTTTGTGGCCCCTGATTCCAATCTAACACTACCACTAGTGCCATTATTTCACAAAATTATGACCTATATGACACTGCTAACTCTCGTGATACAGCAAACACATGCCTGACGGTGAATTCGGTGCATCTGTCATTCTTCTTCCGGTTCTCCCTCTTCTTGGAGAAGATTCTCTCTATTGTCGTGGGCCCAGAAACCGCGCACATCTACAAGCATGCTGGCAACAGTTCCACCCTGTTTGCAAGCCAATAGATTAGCCAGAGTGATCCGTAGAGGGTCAGGTGGTTTCACCATGTCCCAAATTTCATCTCTTACGTCCTCAATACAAAGCTCATAGTTCCCTCCAATCCATTTCTGGTGTGTACATCTCTGTTTCAAACCCATGGGGAACAAAATTATGTCAGCTCTGTTCCATTTCTAGTGTACATATCTGTTTCAAAGCTCATAGTTCTATATATGCAAGTTTTTTTACCAAGTGCATGTGATTTTAAATCATATTTCCCAATCTCAAAGTAGTTTTGAACTTATTTCCCAATTTTTTTTAAAAAAAAAGTTACAGTAAGGCATTTGAAGTCATGTAACCAAACCACAACTCGAAGGAACAACCTGTATTGATAAATATGTTTAAAAGTGGGGAAATTCGTTTAAAAGTCAGCCGACTTTGGTAAAAAAAACTTGTATATATGCATTGAGGTTACAAAAACAAATTCCGGGGTAACTAGCTCCCTAGTCTAAAAGCCTTCAACAAGGTTCCCAAACTTAGTAGTTTGGTTCATGTATCTTGTAATTTGGGACTTGCAGAACTAACTCAAGTAACCACAAGCAAGAAATTACAGAGATTTTCTGTAGGAAGATTGCGTCAGGTAACATCTCTGCTTGTGGATGCCCCCCCTTATTTTCTTCCAATATTAGGCTTCGCTCTGTTTGGTTGCTGAGAAGGAAAAGAGAATTCCAAAATCCCTTCTCAGCAACCAAATTAGGCATGGACCAGCCACATGAATTATTTTTCACTCTATATGCTCAACTAAATTAAATGAATTCAAATCTTTTTTTCTTTTTTTTTTTATAATTTCCGCATCCCATGGAAGAATAATTGGAGAAAAATAAGTTATCCCCTATGATTAAAGTCAAAATAATAAAATGTAGAGTGTTCACCTGAAAAGTGTGTGAATATCAGCTGTTGTGAGGTATCCTCTTCCACGGAGATCAAGACACTGGAACAATAAGTTAAACCCTCTGGAGTGTCTTTGTTTTCTAGGGCCAGAACAAAGTCTAGAAAGCTTTCAAAATCCATCTCCCGAGCATTACCTCCTCCAGTTTTGCCATGACGGACATGCTCATCAAATGCTGTTAGCAAACCAAAGCAAACAATGAACAAAAGCTTAAGAAAACACAATGCAGCATAAACAATTTAATCAAAAAATAATACAATAATGGTAACAGGTAAGGAACGTTCCAAGTTAAACCACAGCTGGTGAACTGGTGAAGGGCATTTTTGGGTATGGACAAAATATTGCATTATAATGAAAAATAAGCTTAGAAAATTCTATAACTGACACCCTCCATCATTAACAAAAGAAATGAGCTTTGAACAAGCAAATCATTTTCTAAAACAGGCAAATATAAATAATTTCAATAGGCAGCAAAGCGATGGAGTGTGACCAACCACACTCATTATATAAGGGTTGAAAAGGCCATATTTTCAAGCAATTGAAAAGATACAAGATGCACGGCAGAAATTCCTACCCCTCAATGAAAATATCTGTCAGAGTCCCATCAGCATATTCTCAAAGTTCGTGCTTGCTCAATGTTCCATTCATATCTTTATCGAGTGCAAGAAACATGTTTGCAGAACTAAACTGATTGCTATAAGCTACAACAATAACGACAACATAGTCACAAGCTATGTAATGCAACCAGAACTGCTGTTTTTGAGATTAACAATACAAGATAAATGCATAACGAAATACAGCCCCTTGTACATGACAAGAATTGAATTAAGATCATTCTACACCTAAACATTCAAGGAGGAATATAGAACTATTTTCCCCTTATAAATCTACAATTATATTTCTTAACACTCTCAAAATGAACTTCAGATGGAGAAATTCAAGGCACCCACCACAAATGCGTTGGGCAGACGTTAATTAAAACCAGTTTTCAGCTTGTTCAATGTCAGTGACTTCTTCCTCACTTTCCTGACATAGATAATAGGTAAGAATCCAAAGTCAACTTCTATGTAATAAGTGCGAGGAATGTAGAAGTAAACAAATGAACTTATTCATCTTTCGACGTGAAAAATGTGTGATAATCAATTTTTTTATTCTTACTCTTCTCTTCTTTTCATACAAAATTATTCTTACAGGCACGGCAATTGAGTTGTTCTTATCACTGCTATAGGTTTGCACCAAAGGGGGTTGTCTACTCCTACAGCCAAACAGAGATGGACTAAGTTAACCATGAACATCAATATGTTGAAAAGCTGAAATCTGACCCACAACATGACAACCTTTGTTCTGCCTTCCATATACCTGTTAAAAAAATCATGCAGTACAGGCTTCCTAGATTGACATAAGACATGATTTCAAAAGTATTCCTTCAATTTTTTTGTGGCCCCTGATTCCAATCTAACACTACCACTAGTGCCATTATTTCACAAAATTATAACCTATATGACACTGCAAACTCTCATTTCAAAAGTATTCCTTCAATTTTTTTGTGGCCCCTGATTCCAATCTAACACTACCACTAGTGCCATTATTTCACAAAATTATAACCTATATGACACTGCAAACTCTCGTGATACAGCAAACACATGCCTGACGGTGAATTCAGTGCATCTGTCATTCTTCTTCCGGTTCTCCCTCTTCTTGGAGAAGATTCTCTCTATTGTCATGGGCCCAGAAACCGCGCACATCTACAAGCATGCTGGCAACAGTTCCACCCTGTTTGCAAGCCAATAGATCAGCCAGAGTGATCCGTAGAGGGTCAGATGGTTTCACCATGTCCCAAATTTCATCTCTTACGTCCTCAATACAAAGCTCATAGTTCCCTCCTTCAATCCATTTCTGGTGTACATCTCTGTTTCAAACCCACAGGGAAGAAAATTATGTCAGCTCTGTTCCATTTCTGGTGTGCATCTCTGTTTCAAAGCTCATAGTTCTACATATGTGAGTTTTTTTTACCAAGTGCATGTGATTTTAAATCATATTTCCCAATCTCAAAGTAGTTTTCAACTTATTTCCCAATTTTTTTTTTTTTTTTTTAAGTTACAGTAAGGTATTTGAAGTCATGTAACCAAACCACAACTCGAATAAACAACCTGTATTGATAAATATGTTTAAATGTGGGGAAATTCGTTTAAAAGTCAGCCGACGTTGGTAAAAAAACTTGTATATATGCATTGAGGTTACAAAAACAAATTCAGGGGTAACTAGCTCCCTAGTCTAAAAGCCTTCAACAAGGTTTCCAAACTTAGTAGTTTGGTTCATGTGTCTTGTAATTTGGGACTTGCAGAACTAACTCAAGTAACCACAAGCAAGAAATTACAGAGATTTTCTGTAGGAAGATTGCATCAGGTAACACCTCTGCTTGTGGATGCCCCCCCTTCTTTTCTTCCAATATTAGGCTTCACTCTGTTTGGTTGCTGAGAAGGAAAAGAGAATTCCAAAATTCCCATATTCCTTCTCAACAACCAAATTAAGCATGGACCAGGTACATGAATCATTTTTCACTCTATATGCTCAACTAAATTAAATAAATTCAAATCTTTTTTTTTTTTAATTTCCGCATCCCATGGAAGAATAATTGGAGAAAAATAAGTTATCCCCTATGATTAAAGTCAAAATAATAAAATGTAGAGTGTTCACCTGAAAAGTGTGTGAATATCAGCTGTTGTGAGGTATCTTCTTCCACGGAGATCAAGACACTGAAACAAATAAGTTAAACCCTCTGGAGTGTCTTTGTTTTCTAGGGCCAGAACAAAGTCTAGAAAGCTTTCAAAATCCATCTCCCGAGCATTACCTCCTCTAGTTTTGCCATGACGGACATGCTCATCAAATGCTGTTAGCAAACCAAAGCAAACAATGAACAAAAGCTTAAGAAAACACAATGCAGCATAAACAATTTAATCAAAAAATAATACAATAATGGTAACAGGTAAGGAATGTTCCAAGTTAAACCACAGCTGGTGAACTGGTGAAGGGCATTTTTGGGTATGGACAAAATACTGCATTATAATGAAAAATAAGATTAGAAAATTCTGTAACTGACACCCTCCATCATTAACAAAAGAAATGAGCTTTGAACAAGCAAATCATTTTCTAAAACAGGCAAATGCAAATAATTTCAATAGGCAGCAAAGCAATGGAGTGTGACCAACCACACTCATTATATAAGGGTTGAAAAGGCCATATTTTCAAGCAATTGAAAAGATACGAGATGCACGGCAGAAACTCCTACCCCTCTCAATAAAAATATCTGTCAGAGTCCCATCAGCATATTCTCGAAGTTCCTGCTTGCTCAATGTTCCATTCATATCTTTATCGAGTGCAAGAAACATGTCTGCAGAACTAAACTGATTGCTATAAGCTACAACAATAACGATAACAGTAGTCACAAGCTATGTAATGCAAACAGAACTACTTTTTTGAGATTAACAGTACAAGATAAATGCATAACGAAATACAGCCCCTTGTACATGACAAGAATTGAATTAAGATCATTCTACACCTAAACATTCAAGGAGGAATACAGAACTATTTTCCCCTTATAAATCTACAATTATATTTCTTAACACTCTCGAAATGAACTTCAGATGGAGAAATTCAATGCACCCACCACAAATGCGTTGGGCAGACGTCAATGAAAACCAGTTTTCAGCTTGTTCAACGTCGGTGACTTCTTCCTCACTTTCCTGACATAGATAATAGGTAAGAATCCAAAGTCAACTTCTATTCAAGCACATAGAAACAAAATGCATTTTGATACTTCATGCTTCTTACTTCATACATAATTAGGTTTAAAACAAGCTCATGTAAATACTTTGGTCCTCTGCTTCTACCAAATCCAATTTCAAACAAAAATAATTTCAATTGATATCATGTAAAACAAGTTTTATATGGATTAATCCTTGAATTTGATGATGGAAAATTTCCTTCAAATCACCAAGAATTATTTCTACCAATTTTGTTCAGTCTGAAAGAAGCATGCCAACAACAACAATAGCTGTTTGTATTCACTCTTGCAGGAATAGCATTGATGCAGAAATTTAGAACTTTAAATTCATCATTTCAGCAACCACAAATTTCCAAGTAGAGAAAAGACAAAGATCCACAATAAACAACCAATTAGGCCTAGCCTAGTTGGCCACCATGCCTTCCTTAGGGCTTAATCCCAAGGAGGTCATGGGTTCAATTTCCCTTAGGGGATTGAATTAAGGGTGTATAAGCACTTAGGTGTTTTGCCAAGGGTGGAGAGATTTTCTATCATAGGTGCTAAACTAACAACTAACATTTGTCGATCAAAAAAAAAAAAAGAACTAAGAGCCTTAAACTCCTTTTGTTTGAAAAGGAAAAAAAAAAAGAAAAGAAAAAAGATTAATAAGAAATACTTGGATCAATTTTTAATAGTACATCAGTGTGAACTTTTCTTTACTCACAACAGTGGCAATAAAAATAAAAATACAAATACAAATCTAATGTAAAATTATTACACCAGCAATGAAACAACAGAAGGACGCATATTAATATATGGAAATGGTTGTTCTTTTGAAGTCTATAACCAATCAGCCATTGTAGTCTCAAGATGTAATGGGACAGGCAACCCTTTCAAAGTTAGAGATTAACACATTTACCAAGGATGACAATAACAACAGCCTTAATGCAACATCTTCCCATTTCAGGGGTCAGTGACAATTAAGGAAACAATCACATACAAATTACCTGGTGTAGTTCCATTAGTTCCTGGAGACAGTTACTAAGCAGAATCTTCTTTATGCATCCCTTTTCTGCAAAATAAACTAAAATCCTCAAAAAATCCAAAGGTTAAAGAGAAAGCTGAGAATCCCTATGAATGAAGGTATTTAGCTGAGAATCCCTATGAATGAAGATATTTAGTTACTAAGGTTATGTCGACCATTAAAAGGGGTTTGTCAGCAATCAACATCGTTTCACTATCAGTGGATGTTCAGACAAATCGGTTTTTCAATATTTGGATTATTTAACAAATCTGTCACCAATATCTACTCCGCCCTTTAATCCTCTTAGTCCCATTGGTGCAACTGAAAGTGGTATGTAGATATGGTTGCAACCAGCCTGTGCAGCTGCAGAACAAAGAAATATACAGGATAAAGTCTGTGGTGGTGGTGATGGTTTTTTGAGAAAAGGAGGCATTAAGCAAAAAATAATGACAATAACATCACATGCTGCAGCTACTGTAAAACAAGATGCCAACAGTGCTATCATAATAAATAAAAGATGAAAATTTGAGTACAGTTCAATATTTTTATGAAAATGCGAAATAGAAAGTTTGTGATTGTGCTAGCAGTGGTTGAGGAAAGAGGTGACGCTACACATAATATAATAAAACCACATTGGAACATATTGCAGTTAAAGAAAATGACAAGCACCAGAGCAATTTCATTTCATTAAATGAAACACTAAAATTAGTGTACATAATGACTTCAATTGAAATCATGCTATAGAAATTCAACTCTTTCTTTTGAATAAGATAAATAAGATTTAGAACATGACAAACCTCGTCTGTGAGGATCACAAAAGAAGAAAAATTTGTGTGCAGCTATGCGGCAGTACATTTGAATAAAGGCTGCAGGCATGTCCCGAAGTTGTGCCAAATTAGGAATAAGGCCTCCTATATACGCCTCCATTTCCTGCATGCATCAAAATATAGATTGTTCTTTTTACATACAAGATTAAAAAGCACGCAACAAGATTACATTTGAGAGAGAGAGAGAGAGAGAGAGAGAGAAGCTACTATCCAATTTTGGACAATGAGGGATGGAAACGTGTAAAGAACCATACATGAGGTTGTAGAAAACCATCAGAATCCTCATCGAGCTCACTCATGTCAATTCTGGCCTGTGTAAGTGAAACCTGGCAAAATACGAAAGTAGTATTACATGAAAGTAGTATTACATGAGAGAGAGAGAGAGAGATAGAGAGAGAGATCCACAAAGAAACTAACACAAGCCAGAGTTCACAATTAAATACCCACAGATGAAACTTGTCTCATGTTTACGCATTCACTGTAATAGCACAATCAGTTGATCAAACCACAGTGACAAAACAACTGTGGAGTTGCATTATTAATGTTGTAATTTATCAGAGATATTTTGTTGCAGGAAGGATCATGCTCTCTTATTCATTTTTAATTTTTCTTCCTCAAATAAACACACAATCAAATCCTAAAATCAATCAGGTTTTAGAGCAAAACACACACCATTGGGAATCAATTCAGAAAAAAGTGGCTTAATGACAGTTGTTAATGTCACCAACTACATGTAAAACGATAAAGTCTGTATGCTATGTTGCCTGTTGTCTTTATGTTGAAGTTCACATCAGTCGCTGTTTGTTTATCTATTGTTCTTAATCCTTTCTTTTGCATATGAAGCTTATGTTATTGGTGGTTGTGGTGGTTAAGTTTCTATTTTCCTATATACTTGTGTTACTCATTTTACTGTTGTTACTTATCAAAGAAAAAGTTACTATAATAATTTTTTACAATAATTAGGCACCTTGGTATTAACGGGCCTTATTAACTCAAATTACTTAATACACTTTATAGGTGAATATCTAATTACACATGTCAGACACATATAGAAAACAAGACATTGTTATGCATAGAAAACCAAGACCCACCGTATGCATGACATAAAGGTAAAATGGCAGGATGGCAATTCTTCCTGACTCATCTTTCTCGAACTTCATGAAGTTTGACGGACTGAAAAAGCGTCGACATTTAGGGCCTATTTGTTCTGTACACACAGAGGCAATGTGGCAAAAGTCCTCATAATTCATCTAACAATATGAGAAACAAGACGTGTTTTAGCATCATTACAAAAAAAAAAAAACAAACAAACAAACAAACAAACAAACAAAAGAGTAGTTATAAGGCTGTAACTGTACGAGGGATATAATCAGAATTGTTAAAATAATAATAATAATAATAAAAGAAGAAGAAAAGTTGTACCACAGCATCAAATATCTGTACATTAGATCAAACATGCCAAATTATTAACTTCAAAATTAGTAAGCTTAAACAAGCAGTTAGCAAGAAATCTAAGAAAACAAATGCACCAGATGTGGCTATAGCAGTCTAATCCACACTCAGTGAATGTCCGCTAATTCAATAATGTGAAAGAAAGACAACATTTCTTTCGGTCAGGTTTGAATAGAAAATAAATGGACAGAAGAAAGAGAAAAACAATGAAAAATCAATATACAAAAACTGGCATGAGAGAGAAAGCAAACAAAGTATTGTACTATATGAAGAATTGGTAAAATGTTTGCACAACGAAGTATTGTACTTAAAATTATCAGGACATGTCAGAAATCCAGAAGAATCTAAAGAAGAAAATAAGTCAACTACCACTGCTAGTGTAGACATTTGCAAAGAAGCTGAACATATATATTAGATTCTTAGCAACATGAAAGAAAAATTATATAAAAATGATAAGGTGTACAGACCTTTTCAGCACCAGTGGCATCATCAATCACACAATTTTCTCTAAAGCAAACCCACATGGCATCCAGATCATCAGCATTTAGTAAAAGATCAGATTGCTTCTGCATGTACGAAATGATGAATTATTGCCAATCCACATCCTAATACTAAACCAAATAATTAGTCACTACAAATGAAATCATATTGAAATCTTGCACAACCCAATAAACTTTGTAAGATTCAATCTAAAAAAAAAACAAAAATGGTAATATGAAGTTCCAATATCACACCAAAAGACAGAGATATACGCTTGTTTCAATCTGCCAAAGATGAATTGATTAAGTGATGATGACTAACAACAGTCAACAAAGCGAGGAAAAGTGTAAGTGATACCTTTAGAAAAGCGATATTTAGCCACCCTCTGGACCCTGTGACTGATGGACCCTTCTTCTGGTTTCTGAACAAAGGGGAAACAAAAAACAAACAAAAAAAAGGGGCTAAAGCAAGTACAGAATACGAAAAAAAAAATGAAAATGGTAAAAACCAATATCATATTAATGAAACCAACAAAACTATGTGAAAATAAGGAACATTCTCCCTTCAGCATTTGCACTCAAGTTCTATCCAAGTAGATACCAAAATAAATGGACAAATTTTGTCTGCAAAAAGAGCAAGAAAGAAAGTGACAAAATCACCTGGCCTATATTAACTCAAACACCTAAGCAATAATAACAATGCTTACCTTCTTATAGAAGCTTGGAATTGTACCAGCTTCAGCACTCTTTTGCTGCTTCTCTTTGAAAATATTAAGGAATATTCTCTTTGTCTCAAGCTCTATAAATCAAAGCACAATGTATACAGTTATACTACTAGAGAAACATGCACATGGTAATCATGGCCATGTTTATATCTGCCATGTAATTCATAAATAACAGCAGATAAAGAAATCCCATTTTGAGATAACTAACTAACATAAATATGTTGTCAACATGCAATCTTTAATCCATACCCACATGAATTAACATTAACATTACCATCAAGCCTGACCAAAAAAATAAATCCTAAAAATGTATAATCCATACCCACATGAATAACCCCCCTACCGTGGATGACCCACAAACTCCGGAACTGAATTTTAAGCCTCAACCTCCCCAAATCATTAACACCTAGTTTGGATTGAGTGATTTGGAGAGAAAAGAAATGAAATCAAATTCTCTGGGTCCTAATCACTTGTTTGGATTACTAAACAGGAGATAAATGAGGAGAAATGGAAATATTGATTTCTCTCATAACACACTTTTTGAATCTCTCCAAAATTGGAGAGATTGGGAGAGAAAATAAATAAGAAGATTACTAATTAATTGTCCATCTGCCAACAAAAGAAACAAAAACATAAACGGTTATTTTGGTAATATAAACTGTAAGATTTTCTTTTCTTTTATATAGTCTATCCAAACAATTTGGAGTCTTTCCAACTTAACCAAACAAGAGGGAGAGAAATCACAATTACTTCTTTTCTTTTCTCTCCTAAAAATCCAAACATCGTGTAAAAGACAGGCAGCAAGGAATCCGAGCCTTGAATTTTGAGTTGGAAACCACCTTAAGCTGGTTCCAATTCCACCACGGCATTGATTATACTGACAAAATCACAACAACAACAACAACAGCAAAATTGTTTTTGTATAGACAACTAAATTCAGATAAAAGACACAAATTTAAACACTGTTAAGATAGCCAAATTTGTGAAATTACATAGTCTATTCAAATTCAATCATGTCATAGCTGCCAATTGGTTTTTTGAGTTTCGCAATTGATCAACCAAAACACAGAATTGTCAAGGAATTAGATAAAATACGGACCCATTAATGCTTCAGAACCGAGACCAGAACCGGATCCGATGTAATGGCGAAGGTTTCGGGCCCATAACAGGGACGACGATGGTGGAATCTTCCTCGGACGCGATGTTTCGTGGTCTTGGCCATCAATCGATACACTGTACATTGCTTGAGATTGCAGCCTCTTCGTCTTTGTCTATCTGATTCAGAAATCTGAGGAGCTTAACCTTTCAGATAGAGAGCTCGATCTATGTACATTACGATCCTCCAATAAACTTGGAAGCAGAGACATTGCTCACTTGTTTCGAAACCCTAGTGTTCGCTCGCGAGAGAGTCTTCTTTTCTTGTTGAACGAATCTTCAAATGTTGAACGTGCATAGAGACCCATCGTCCCTCGATGTTTCCAAATTCGCATTAGAAACCCTGTGAGTTTTCAAGGCATTATGTATATATATTACAGTGGATGCCACAAGCAATACTGTATAGTTCTTAGGCCTTGTTCGGAAAGACAAAATAAGTGTATTTTTTGTCTTTTTTATTAAAAAAGTGAGGTTAAAAATATGGATGTTTGGGTTAACTTTTTGACTTTTTATGGAAAAATGTGTAATAAAAAATTGTAAAAATTAGTTTTTAGAAAAAAATTTGAATTGGGAGTTGTGCTAATTGTTGACTTTTGGTGAATAGTGTTAACTTTTTAATTTTTTGAATAACTTTTGGACTTTTTGAATTATTCTCTACATCCCAAACTTAGCCTAAGTATAAAAACAAATAGGACAAATTATAAGCACAGCTGTGTTTTACTTAAACTATAAATTATCTCATATAATTCTAAAAATTATATTATATCTTTTAAGATTTTTAATTTTATGAAAAATAGTTCTCTTATTAATAAATTATCAAATTAATTAATAGTTTTTAATAATCATAAAATTTTATTTTAATTAATAATTTAGATAATTTTCTTATTATATAGATGAACAGTTAGAAATTTTACTTTTTCAATTAATTCTGTTAAGGCCTGGTTTGGCGTAAGCTATATAAGCTAAAAAGTCAAAAAGCTATTCTAAAATCAAAAAAAATATTACTATTCACCAAAAAAAAATTAAAAAAATAATTTTTGTACAAAGAGTACAATTCGAAATGATGCCAAACCAAATTTGTGCAGCGCCGGTTGGCAAAAAAGAAATGGTTGGGTGTGATTTTCACACACACTGTTGTTTGACCCGTGGAGGCTATCACGGGTCTTATTTTGATATAGATATCTAAACCGTTTAATATATAGAACTCGTTAAATATTATATGTTTGTAAAAAATCACATTGATCGGATATCGATAACTATATGATCAAATCAGTTATGTACAACAAATGGATGGTGTTATAATTACTGATTAAAAAAAAAAAATCCGATCAGATAGGTATCGATATCCAATCAACGTGATTTTTTATAGACTTATAGTACTCGACGATTTATATATATTGAACGGTTCAGATCACCAAAATGGGACCCGTGATGACCCCACAGACCAAACAAAACCATCCAATATAATGCCTGAAAAGTAGTGAATAATCTGCTACCCACCCTCTCTGCCAAGCGCTGCTTCCTCCGTACGCCTATACCATACTTTATTCCCCTATACAATTATTTATACATTTTTTTAATACACATTTTTTCATAAAAATTCAAAAAGTTAACCCAAACCTCCATATTTTTTTCTCAACTTTTTTAGTCTAAAAAGACAAAAAGTACACTTTTTTATGACACCCCAAACCAACCCTAAATGAAAATTTCTGACAAGGAAATATTTGTAATTTTCTAAACCATAAGGGGCAATTCGTATTTATTTTTTATCCCTAAAAATTATGTTGGCCCAAATTATTTTTTTATATGTTTATAAAACCTCCAATTCTTGTCAACTTTTTTGTCTGAATCAAAATTTATTTATCTATTTATTTTCTACATAAAAAAATTAGTTCTTTGAAACAATAAATCAAACAGATAACATGCAAGCATTTACTACCATCAAGCATGTACTTAAACAACCAACAAAATCAGATTTTAATAGAGATAATAATAATAATTCTAATGAAAAGAATGATTAGCCTTAGGTTATAGTTTTACACACTTAAAACAAAATTAGTTTATAATAATTGATATATCATAATAAATAAATAAATAAAATAATTGAGAGAAAAAAAATCAGTTGGCTATCCATAACTACAATGTGGGTCCCATCATCAAACACCGCATAGAAACATTTCACTCATACTATAGCGATCCCAGGTTTTACCCCTTGTTGTACAGTGATCCGGACTTGTGTCTGTGGATGTTAGCAGTTGTTTAAATCTTGTTTACGTCATTTCATACTTTGTATTTGAGTTATAGGATGTGTTGGGCAGGTTTGTTACAGGTTGGTTGTGTTTGGGAGCAAATGGTTGCTGCCCAGAATTTTGGTCCTTCACTCGAGCGAGAAGTTTGTCGCTCGAGCGAGTTCTTTGTTTTGGATCCTTCGCTCGAGCCAGGTTTTGGTCGCTCGAGTGAAAGATGAGTTTTGTATCTGGTGGATCGAGTGAGAAGTCTTGCGCTCGAGCATACGTCTGCGTCTCATTTTGACCTGAGAGCTGTGTTTCTTAGCTCGAGCGAGATTTCCTTCGCTCGAGCGAGCAAGGTGTATGTTTTGAGTTTCCTCGTTCGAGCGAGCGAAAGCATTCGGCGTGCTTCTGAGTTATGACACGAAGCTTGAGTTGTTAGCGCGAGCGAGATTTCCTTCGCTCGAGCGAACTTGTTGTATATCAGCAGACAACAGTGATTTTAACTTCACTTTTTTATCCCCTTTTCTTTTTCAAACCCTAGATCCGATACTCTCTATCTCTAAACCTGTCCTCTCTCTAAGATTTGATCTACCTAGGGTGAGTTTCTGCCCTTAGTCCTTTGTTAAAAAGATAGAGTGGGCTGAGGGCTTTGATTTAATCTGAAAAACTTGGAATTTGGAGCACGTTGGTCTTTAGTCTTCATCTCCGTTTGAGCTCAAACTTCGAGGTAGGGATATCCTACTCCTTCTCATGAGCTTTGCCTTTGAATTTTAGCATTTTGATAAGTTGGGGATTGTTGGGTAATTTTGAGAAAGTTTGGGCCTTTGTGTAATTTTACAAAAGTTGGGTTTTTGTTTATATAAACCTATTTGCATGTTTAGCATAGAAAAATGAGATAAATGTTGGGTTATTGATGAAAACGAAACCTTAGGGTTGTGATGTTAATTATGGGAAATGCCCTAATTACATTGATAAATTAATTGGTATAATTAATTTGAAGAAAAAGAATTGAATTGAGAATGTTGGAATTGGATGTGTATGGGATTAAAGGGTGTAATTAGATTCATTTATCGCTCACCTAATTGAAATGTCGATTATATATCCATTTGTTGCATTTATTTTCTGTTTAGAAATAACTGCTTTGGGTTATCGGTGGAGGATAGTCTTGATTGTTGTAGACAATGCATGATGATCAGGCAAACTAAAACTAATCGATTGAGTATGCTATCAAATATAGCGACTGGAATAATACATTAATTTTATGTATTGATTGATTGTATATGATCTATGTTTATATACATATGTTGTGTGGGAGGAGATAGGGGATGTACTCCACAGTTTATGAGAAGATAAGGGATGGACCTCTAAACCGGATTTTGTGTGACATTGATCTGACACTACAATGTGTATCAAGTGTTGATTATGAAAGTTTTAATTGATTTGATATAATACTAAAATGTATATCGTTATCAATTGTGAAGTATAGAAGTGATTTTATGTTATGTTGATACAGTACCGAAATGTGTATCTTTCGTAAAGTGCAGAAATGGTTTATGTGTTATCGATACAGCATTAAAATGTGTATCCATCACGAATTTCGAAAGTGTTTTAAAGATGAGTCTTAATCTCATTAAGTTATTTGGCTAGATGTTGAGCCTTGTTTTCAAACTCAAAGTTGAAAAAGAAATGGGAAATGAAATGTAACATGGACTTAATGTCATGAAACCGAAATGTGATATATGTGGATGTATCTGTGTTTACCATCTATCAACAGCTAATCTTTTAGTCATTGTTCATAGCTGGTTTAATGTATTTCTACTGGGCTGTGGCTCACCCTTTATGGAACATTATTTTCAGGTACAGGTAGCATGCCACCTCCAAGGACATAGCTTGGGAGGTTAGAGGCAGACAGACTTTTGTTGTTTTGTTATCTTTTGGATGTATTACATGTAAATTCAAGCCAAGGGCTTAATATGTATTGGAGTTAGTACTCTCCTTTTTGTAACCAGTGTTAACTTGGAAAGCTGTAAACCCGTAGGGCATTTGCTTTTGTTATTAACATGTAATACTCATTGTAATGAACTACTCTGATAAATAGAATAATATTTATCTTTTATATCAATGCATGTCTAAATTGATAGGTTTTAATGTTATTATTTTGAGGGCGTTACACATACACAACAGATACTACTACACATAATAAGAAATTGAGGAAAGGAAGAAAAGAGAGTAAGAGTGAGGGTACCCGAGCTAAGAGAGCAGCAGTGCAAGCGAGAAAGAGAGCAGAAGCATGAGCAAGAGAGATTTCTTTGGAAGATGGACTGATTTCAATGGGAAAAGGCGCGAGAGAGAGAGATATGGACGAGCGAGAGATTTGGACTGATTACAATAGTAAGATGAGAAGAATTGAAAATCAAAATTCTCTTACTGGTAATATATAATAAAACTTCTCTTACCGATAAGATAATATACATTGAATAATCCTTGACTTGTTTTAGTTTATTGAAGGCGGAGAATTTAATTTAATCATTGATTTGTTTATTTTTATTTTGAAAGGCTTGATTTTCAATTAAATTAATGAACTTTGTACTGACTGTTAAAATAAAAATAGTTACTAAAAAGTTCATTAATTATATGTATGAAAGCCTTATTTTGTAAAAGATGATATTTCAATTAATTTTGATGAACTTAAAAAAAAAAAAAAAAATTCAATGACAAGTTCATTTAAATGATGTGTAAAAATATCATTTTGTATCAAATTAGTGATATATATTGTTATTTTACAATCAATTTTGCAATTTATCATTTATTTTTGTCTTTTTAATATTAATTATTATAATCATCTTATTAAACAAATTTAAACATTGGAAATTATATATATGCAAAACACAAAATTATACACAAATAATTTTTTTATACACAAAAATAATTCAGACTGATTGCTTCATTCTACTATCAAAATAAAAATTTACAAATTCGGACCAACTGCTCCATTCCGTTATCAAAATAAAAATTTCAAATTCGGACCAACTGTTCTATTTCACTATCAAAATAAAAATTACAAAATACTAAACAATGTCTATTTATAATTATTATCTTCGCCATTGACACCGAAAAATCCAACTCAATAACTTTGCATAATGCCTATTTATAGCATTTGTAGTCCATTATTATTATTATTATTATATTCCTTTTAAAATAATACTAATAATAAATTCAATTGTGTAAAAGATATATAGAAAAAATAAATAAATTCAATTGCGTAAAAGATATATAGAAAAAATAAAGAGGTAATCAATGCGTTTAGTTTCAATTTTTCGACAAAAATTTTGAATTATTAATTAAAAATTTATCTGACAAAAAATATACGAAAAAATGTTTTAGATTATCAATTTTGAATTATTAAACCAACTACAAATGGGTTATAAATCATATTATTTAAAAATGAAAAAAGATTGAGAGTTCTAAATTATAAGTTTAAATAGTTTTAATTGGTGTGTGGGTCTCATGTGATATGGTGTTTTGGCCTTATTTTTTTTAAAAAAAATTTCTACATCATTAGTCCTCTTTTATAATTTTCAAATTAAAAAGATGTATCATTTTTGTTTAAAAATTCAATTGAAACATAAAAATAATCTAATAAATATTTATTGAATCGTTAAAAATTATGTTGATCCAAATTAAAAATTATCTAATAAATATTTCATCTCGAATTTTGAATTTTTGTGCCGATAGGTGTGGTCTTCCAAGAATAATATCTTCCCGATAAGATTGGTGTGCTAACACAACAATAAATTGACATGACCAGTGGACCTGTGGAGGTGTGAGTCATTATCTTACTGGTAAGATAATGTTATCCTAAAATAATCTCCGACAAAATAATATCAGTATTAGTAGAAAAAAGTGTTTGTTTAGTTTAAATTTTATATTAATGTTGTCAAACCTATTATCAAATAACAATGATTTATCTGTTATATTAATTCATTAATTAATTAGTTTTTTTCCAACATCTACTAATTACAATCATTCAAAATTTCAAAAATTCTAAACTATTTTCACCATATACTATATAAAATTGGGGAATTTTTTTTCAGGTCCCTGGTATTAAGACTTTACAGCATAAAGGACACTTAATATTTTTATAATGTCTAAGGTCCCTCAAGTTGATCCAGAGAAAATTGGTCCAGAGAAAATTGGTTCAGAGAAAATTCCTCAATATTTTCATAATTGATTAGAAGCACCGTTACAATTAACAAAAATTGATTAGCTTCTCAAATACTACCAGAAGCACCGTTTCAATTAGCAAAGGCTCATTCTATTGTGTCTTGGAGAGACTCGCTTCACTTTTTGTTCCTTCTCCAGCCTCGGTAGATGGATATGTTGATGAGTAGGCTTTTTAGCGAGACAAATAAATCCAGACTTAGACCTACAATTACAAAGGTTGTGCTCTTAAGAAAGCAGTAAAATGAAAAGCCAACAACATCCAGCATGCTTTATTATCAACAAAGGGAGCAATAAACTAAAACTCTAAAATCAGAGTGTATAAAAATGTAAAATAAATTTATGCTTGAAACCGGTTACCATAAAGTTGCCAAATTTCTCTGGACAATATTGAGGACTAGTTCAATCCAAACCAGAGACTTTCTCTAGATCAACCCAGAGAAATTTCAGTTCAAACCATAGAATTTCTCTGGACCAATCCAGAGAAAATTCAGTTTAAACCTGAGAATTTCTCTGGACCAACCCAGAGAAATTTCAGTTCAAACAAAAAAATTTCTTTTCACCAATCCAGAGAAATTTCAGTTCAAAGCAGAGAGAGAAGATCATTTCATTGAGTGAATAAGCAACAATAAACAAATTTCTGTGTGTTTGTTTTTCTAAAATTTCACTGACTTGTCACCATTTCCAGCCTGACATATATAAATTACTGTTTTTCCAACAAGTTGGAAAATTCTTTGTCGTTCCATTTTGGTATCAGTGCATCACATTTTTTTTTTCTTTTGGTAAGAAAAGAAAACTTTGTATTAGTATATTGAAATTTAATTTCCCATGTAACAATATTCCTACCCCCACCCCACTTTTTTTATTATGCTTGATACCTCTATCTTTGCCAGAGATAAAAACCTGGATATGAGTCCATGGTTTATTGCATTTCAGACTTCTGGAGATTAATGCTTAACAACACCTATACCGTGGGATCCAGAAATTAATTTGATAATTGACAGATAATCATATGTACCTAATTGTAGGTTTCTGAATATACAAGTTGGTCAGGATGTTTCTATGTTCGAATAATCCATGCTGCCCTTGCTGCTGTAGGCACTCCTGAAAATCTGGTTGATGTAATAACAGAAGAAGAACCTACAGCCTCTTGATTGCTTTGCTCGCCTCGCTCTTGTAATGACGAAATACTAGCAGGCGACAAGAGAGAGACGGTTAGATCGGCTGTGTGAACGGTAGTGAGAACCGTTATCTTAGTTGCACCAAATCTGCACCAGATCTTCATCTACAACAAAATCTCCCGCAACTTTGCATTCGTCGCCTCCTCCAGCAGCTCCGGTTGCTATCATCGCTTCTCTCTCTCTCTCTCTATCTCCTCTGTATTCCCTCTCTCTCTCTCTATATATATATGTATATATATCACCTACTCATCAGATTTAAGAGTGAGTGCTATAGTGTAATGGTAATCTCAATCACACACAGATCGATTGACTGAGTCAAATTTCTCTGATACATGTTTAGGGACCTTAGACATCAAAAAATAATTTTATGGATCTCTTCCATTACGAAAAGTGGGAGAGGGACCCTAGGCTAATTTTCTCTATAAAATTTTAATTTCCAATAAAATTTTTAGAAAATTAAAAATTACCATCAAAATCAAACAAAACACACAATAGAACAATGATTGGGATGCTAAATATGTGAGACCCATACTCATTTGAATGATTTGATAATTTTAATACTCCCTCCGTTCCAAAATTACGATATTTTTTGGAGAATTTAACTTTTTTTAGTAGTACAATTATTGTAGTTTAAAAAAATTAATTTTCCAAAATTACCTTTGATAGTACATTTTTTGGAAAATATCAATGCCATAATTATACTTTTTTATGTTGTTAATGAATCTAAAAAGAAGGGTAAAACAAAAAATTTATATTATTTTTGTATTTGATTTTTGAAAAGAAACTAATATTTTGGGCAAAATAAAAACTATAATAAAGGACTAATATTTTAGAACGAAAAAAGTAGCAATTTTATTAGTGCCCCTAATATTTTTGCACATCATATTTGAATTAAAAATTTAACTAACAAAAAATATATGAAAAATGTTTTAGACCATCAATTTTAAATTATTAAACCAACTACAAATAATCGATTATTAAAGTGTAATGCTAGAGATCCTAAATAATTTACTAAATGTTTTACCAAATTTCTCAGATGGGTGTGGGACCCACACACATGTGAGTTTGTGTGAATCCTATACCCATGTGAGAGATTTGGTACATTATTTGGGGTCCAAGCATTTTCCATTATTAAATCATATTATTTAAAAATTCAAGTGAAACATAAAAATTATCTAATAAATATTTATCATGTCAATAAAAATTATGTCGATCCAAATTATTATAAATTATTTAATATATATTTAATTTCGAATTTTTATGCCTAGAAGATCAACTGATGCGATTATTGATGCGACGATTAGCCCAGAGGGTGAGTCATTCTCTTACCGGTAAGATAATTTTCAGGTCCGTATCAATAAATAACTTTTTTATTCACTATTATTTCAGACCTTTTTTTATATTATGATTATCAAATTTAAACTGATAACAAATTTAATCTGTGTGTTTGGTTTTACTTTTCATATTGTTTTTTTTTAGTGAATATTTTAAAGATTTTAAGCATTTTTTTTTTACTTTTTTAAAAATACTTACCTGCTGACAACAATAAATTGATATCATAAAAATTATACCTCTTATGTATATTGATATTAGGTGTGGCGAAAAAATAAAAGAAAACTTGCTTAAAATATTAACAAAATACGAAAAAGAAAAACAAAAATAAAATTTTCTAAAATGGGATAATCAGCTCAAAGTTGGCCAATTATATTAGTGATAATCAGCTCACACCCCTTCCACATATATAAATAATTTTTTTCCTCTCTTCAATTTTAATAATTTTTTCCCTCTCTTAATTTTTTTATTCTTTTTCTTATGATTATCAAATTAAAACTGAATCTTTGTATTTTTTTAGAGTTTAGTGAATTTTTTTAATATTTTTTTCATAAAAATAATATCATTTATGTATATTGAAATTAGGTGTGCCGAAAAAAAAAAAAATTGCTTAAAATATTTAAAAAATACGAAAAAGACAAAAAAACAAAATTTTCTAAAAAGTGTTTTTACACGACCAAAATCAAACAAGGCTATTATAGTATCTGTGATGGTATAATAACCTCAGAATTATGTTACTGGTAAGAAAATGTTCAAATACCGACAACACCTCCTTCCGCTTGTATAAATAATTTTTTTCCTCTCCCATATTTTCTATTTTTTTATTTATGATTATCAAATTAAACCTGAATCTTTGTTTTTTTATTTTTTGTGTTTAATGAATTTTTTAAATATTTTCTTCATAAAGATTATATTTTTTTATGTGTATTTATATTAGCTGTGGCAAAAAAATTTCAAAAAACTTGCTCAAAATATGAAAAAAAAAATATAGAAAAAACTCAAAAATACATAAAGGAAAAAAATAATTTTTTTTAGAAAGTGTTCTTAGATGACCAAAATCAAACAAGGTTATTATATTGTACAGGGACTTATCTTAGCGGTAAGATTCATATCTTAGCGGGAAGAGTATTATCTTACCGGTAAGAAAATATTCAAATACTGATTACGCCCCTTCCGCATATATAAATAATTTTTTTCCTCTCTTCATTTTTCTATTTTTTTCGTATCTTAAATTTTCTATTTTTTTTCTTATGATTATCAAATTAAACTTGAATCTTTATTTTTTTGTTTTTTGGTGTTTAGTGAATTTTTTAAATATTTTCTTCATAAAAATTATATTTTTATGTATATTTATATTAGGTGTGGCAAAAAATTTCAAAAAACTTGCTCAAAATATGAAAAAAATATATATAGAAAAAGCTAAAAAATACGGAAAGGAAAAAAATAAAATTTTTTAAAAAGTATTTTTAGACGACCAAAATCAAACAAGGTTATTATATTGTACGTGACAGGGTAAAAACTTCAGGGACTTATCTTAGCGGTAAGATTCATATCTTAGCGGTAAGAGTATTATCTTACCAGTAAGAAAATGTTCAAATATCAATTACGCTCCTTCCGCGTATATAAATAATTTGTTTCCTCTCTTAAATTTTCTATTTTTTTCGTCTCTTACATTTTCTTTTTCTTTTTTTTCCTTCTGATTATCAAATTAAACCTGAATCTATGTTTTTTTTTGGTATTTAGTGAATTTTTAAAATATTTTCTTCATAAAAATTATATTTTTTTATGTATATTTATATTAGGTGTGGCAAAAAAATTTCAAAAAACTTGCTCAAAATATGAAATATATATATATATATATAGAAAAAACTAAAAAATACGAAAAGGAAAAAAATAATTTTTTTTAAAAAGTGTTTTTAGATGACCAAAATCAAACAAGGTTATTATATTGTACGTGACGGGATAAAAACCTTAGGAACTTATTTTAGTGGTAAGATTCATATCTTAGCGGTAAGAGTATTATCTTACCGGTAAGAAAATGTGCAAATACCGATTACGCCCCTTCCGCATATATAAATAATTTTTTTCTTATGATTATTAAATTAAAACTGAATCTTTGTTTATTTTTTGGTGTTTAGTGAATTTTTTAAATATTTTCGTCATAAAAATTATATTTTTTATGTATATTTATATTAGGTGTGGCAAAAAATTTCAAAAAACTTGCTCAAAATATATAGCGACCCTGGTTTTCCCCCCATTAATTAGTGTAATCCGGACTTGGTTCTATGGATATTGGTTGTTGTATATATCTTGTTTCCATCCTTCAATACTTTGTATTTGAGTTATAGGATGTTTTGGGCAGGTTTTTGTTGCAGGTTGGGTGTGATTGGGAGCAAATGATTGCTGCCCAGAATTTTGGTTCTTCGCTCGAGCGAGCCCTTTGTCACTCGAGCGAGCTCATTGTTTTAGATCCTTCGCTCGAGCGAGAGTTGGGTGATGTGTCTGGTGGCTCGAGCGAGAAGTCTTGCGCTCGAGCCTGCGTCTGCGTCTGGTTCTGGACTTGAGAGTTACATTTCTTGGCTCGAGCGAGCGAGGTCTCTGTTTTAGGTTTCTTCGCTCGAGCGAGCATTCTATCGCTTGAGCGTGCTTCTGGGTTGCAGACCTGAAGGTTTGGATTGTTGGCTCGAACGAGGCTTTCTACGCTTGAGCAAGGCTTCTTTGTGTCTGGTCGCTCGAGCGACCATTTCTTCGCTCGAGCGAGCCTGTGTTATATCAGTAGACAGAAGCGATAAACACTTCACTTTTTCATCATCTTTTTCTTTCAAACCCTAGATCCGAGCTCTCTTTCTCTCTCTCTATACACATTCTCTCTAGGGATTCATCTATTTTTAGGGTGTTTTTACCCTAGGTCCTTTATAAGAAAGATAGAGGGTTGTGTGGGCCACATTTTAATATGAAAATTTGTGGATTTGGAGCACTTTGAATTTTCACCATCTTCTCCATTTGAGCTCTTCATTTCGAGGTAGGGATACCCTACTCCATCTTATGTGTTTTGTTTTTAATTTTAGCCATTTTGATTAGTTGGTGATGTTGGGTAATTTTGGAAAAAGTTAGGGTTGTTGTGTAATTTATAAAAGAGGAGTTTTCAAATATTAAAAACCCATATGTATGTAAGACTTGGAAAATGGCATTATTAGTGTCAAATTGAGGAAATTGAACCTTAGGATTGATTTTTGGTAAAGGGGAGAATCAGTAATTGTTGTGATAAATTAATTAGTATAATTAATTTGGGAAAACATGAAATTGAGTTGAAATCCATGAAATTGGGAAATTATGGGATTGAATGGTGTAGTTGGATTAATTTATCACTTACCTATGTAAATGATGATATTATATCTGTTGATGCATTTATATTCTGTTTAGAAATAACTGCTTTGGGCTATCGGTGGAGGATAGTCTTGGTTGTTGTAGATACTGTATATTGATTAGGGAAAACTGAAACTAATCACATTGAATTTGTCATTGAATATGACGGTTGGAACAATACAACAAATAGGTGTATTGATTACTTATTGTTTATGACAAGTGTTTTATTACATTGTATATGCATATTATTTGGGAGGATATAAGGGACGTACTCCATGGTTTCAGGGAAGATAGGGGATAGACTCCATTAATACAGCAAATATGTGTATTAAATTGAAGTATTGATACAGCAAATCTGTGTATCATTTGTGAAGTATGGAAGTATTTTAATATGATAATGATGTATCAAATATGTGTATCTATTGTGAAATATGAAAGTGTTGGTATATGAGTTATAGTCTCATTGAATTGCTTCGTCAGGTTTTGAGCCATGTATATGAAATGATTTGGATAAGTAAAGGAGAGTGGATTGTAACATGGATATAATTGTCATGGGACTGTACTGTGATATAACTAGTTTATAAGTGTTAACCATCTATCAAATGCTATTATTTTAGTCATTGCTTATATTTGGTTTAGCATCTCTCTACTGGGCTATGGCTCACCCTATATGGGACATCATTTTTCAGTATGAGATAGTATGCCACTTCCAAGGGCGTAGCTTGGGAGGCTAGAGATGAAAGACTTTTTGTGATATCTTTTATGTATTACATATAAATTTAAGCCAAGGGCTTAATGTGTTTTGAGTTAGTACTCTCTTTTGTAATGTCAGTGTTGGCTTGGAAAGTTGTGAGCCCGTTGGATATTTACTTTTATTGTCAACATGTAATACATTTGTAAGGAATACTTTGATGAATGAAATTAAGTTTTGTTTACTTATGTCTATGCATGTCAATAAATGTGGGTTTCTACGTATTATTTTGAGTGCGTTACAAAATATGAAAAAAAAAATATATATAGAAAAAACTCAAAAATACGGAAAGGAAAAAAATAAAAATTTTTAAAAAGTGCTTTTAGACGACCAAAATCAAACAAGGTTATTATATTGTACGTGATGGGATAAAAACCTCAGGGCACTTATCTTAGTAGTAAGATTCATATCTTAGCGGTAAGAGCATTATCTTACAGGTAAAAAAATGTTCAAATACCGATTATGCCCCTTTCGCATCTATAAATAATTTTTTTCCTCTCTTAAATTTTCAATGTTTTTCGTCTCTTAAATTTTCTATTTTTTTTTCTTATGATTATCAAATTAAAACTGAATCTTTGTTTATTTTTTGGTATTTAGTGAATTTTTAAATATTTTATTCATAAAAATTATATTTTTTATGTATATTTACATTAGATGTGGCACAAAATTTCAAAAAACTTGCTCAAAATATTTTTAAAAATGTAGAAAAAATTCAAAAATGCGGAAAATAAAAAAATAAAATTAAAAAAAAATTATTTTTAGACGACCAAAATCAAACAAGGTTATTATATTGTGCGTGATGGGATAAAAACCTCAGGACACTTATCTTAGCGGTAAGATTAATATCTTAGCGGTAAGAGTATTATCTTACTGGTAAGAATATGTCGCCCATACAATCCCTTCCGCATTTATAAACAATTTTTTCCCTCTCTTATATATATATATATATATATATATTTGAAGATTATCAAATTAAAACTGAATCTTTGTATTTTTTTAGTGTTCAGTGAATTTTTTAAATATTGTTTTCATAAAAATTGTACTTTTTATGCATATTTATATTAGGTGTGGCTAAAAATTCAAAAACAAAAAAATCAAAAAAAAATTAACAAAAATTAAAAAATACGAAAAATTAATAAAAAATTATAAAAAGAGGGAATTTCGATAAATGGGGAAGTAACAGTAAGGGATTAATAGAAAAGTGAGTTATATTATACCTTCAGTCACAATAATATATTTTACGTATATTTTAAGTTACCATAATTTATTTTACGCAATTTGTGTATATAAATTATATTAATATTTCAGTTACATTGATTATTTTTTGAACTCCATTTGCTTAAATTGAAATCTATGGATATGTTTGTTTAAATTTTAAAAATTATTCGACAATGATTTTATAAACAATTATTTTACTCAAGTATCACCATAAGAGTCTCATGCCTTGAGAGACTTAAATAAACCATTGGTTTCTGATTGGTTACCTTGTAGCCCTGTGTCTGTCATGAATCCATTGATCTCTGTTCTGTTCTATTCTGTAGTGTGGTTATGATTATTTATTTACATAATTTATGTATTTCAGTTTATGCCACTTAAATAATTTGTTTATTCAAATTAAATTAAGTTAATGTTTAGCTTAAACAACTATTCATGATTACTTTCTGTCCCTTATACTCTTGGTATAATATTTCTCACTCTGCTGTGTATTTATAGCTGTTACCCTTTTCATGTCATAAGATGTAAAGAAGAACTGTAACCTCGTATAGTGGAACCCGCACAGAATTTAATGCCAACCTGTTACACTTTGTTTTTCTTTTCGTTTTCTTTCTTTTTTTTTCCCTAAAATTTTGTCACTGCATAAAATAATAAAAGCCCTATGGATGTATTTTCGATCATTAACGAAGAAAATTTTATGTTTAATTATTATCTTACTTCTGTTCTATCTCCGCCTGCGCCATTAAATTTGTTAAGATTAGAATTAATTAATAAGTTGTGATGCAAGTCCTATATCTTTGGGGTTGGGTTGTGACAATTTTAGTTTCTTAGATTAAGTTTTTTGAAAACTGATTTTTTTTTTCATGTTTTTTTGTTTTTAGCGAATATTTTTTAAATATTAACCATTTTTTAAAACTTTTTTAGATACACCTTAATTAAATATATCTAAAAATTAAAATATTTGTGTTAAAATATTTTTAAAAATTAATAAATATACAAAAATGTGAAAAATATACTTTTTTTTTTGTATTTTGTAATATTTAGTGAGTTTTTTAAGAAAAATTCATAAAAATTATACTTTTTATGTATATTTATATTAGCTGTGTCTAAAATTTTAAAAAATTGCTTGAAATCTGAAAAAAAAAAATTAGCAAAAATTAAAAAATATGAAAAATAATAAAGTTTAATTTTCTAAAAAGTATTTTTAGACAACCAAAACCAAATAAAGTTATTATATTTTCGTCATGAAAGAGAGATGATAATATATATTTAAAATTGAAAAAAAAATAAAAATCAAGAAGTAGAAAATGAAAACTTATCTTGACTCATTGAACTGTGTAATAACTAGAATTAAAAATAAAAATATTTGACTCGAGCTCATGACTTGGAAATAGTTTAAAATTATTAAAACCAATATTCAGAGTAAGACTTTACCGATACATATTTGTGTTTTATATAGTTATTTTTTTGTCAATATTTTACTCAGTTGTTGTTTGCCGAAATTAGATGGAATATTTATATGACATAATATAAGCTCTGTTTGGTTCGATTCTTAAATCATGATTTCATCTTCATATTCTAACTCTCTGTTTGATTATAATCTTCAAAATGTAATTCCAAATCACATTTAAAAACACTTTTGAAAACATATTTGATGAACCAAAAAGTCTTTGAATTTTTTAATCTATCTGGTTGTTGGTCCGAACATCCTCCCAGACATCCGGCTAGTCAACCGCAACAGTATTTTTTTTTCTTTTTTTCTTGTAATTGCCACTTATTATTTGGGAAATTTTTTTTTTATTTTTTTTGATATTTTTTAAATATAGAATTTATTTTTTAAAACAAAACAATTAATAAAAATTCCAACCAAAATACAATCAAAAATAATTTTAAAACACTAATTGAATATTTTTTAAGAAAAATAATATATATATATTTTAAATAAAAAATATTTTCGAATATTTTTCATTTTTAAATAAAAAATTATTTTTATTAATAATTATTTTTTTAATTGAATTTTAAAATTTTTGAATTAAATTTTAAAAATTCTTTTTCAAACTCATAACCAAACAATTTTCTTATTTCACAAACTCATTTCAAAAATTCAAAACTCATTCTCAAATAAATTTCCCCTTTTCAAATCATGATTCAACAACTCATAAATTTAAAATACAATTTTATTCTCAAATCATGATTCTAAAACTAAACCAAACACAATCATAATCAGATGCATGTGCACAAGTGTAACATCCTTTACAGATCTGCATTAAAAAATGTTACATCCTTCACAGACCTTCATTTTAAAAAATAATTTAAATTTTCAGATAGTTACAACTTACAAGTTATTTTTTTTAACTCCATGAGAAGTAGCTACTTTATACTTCATGGTGTCATCGCTGCAAATCTTTCCCCTTCACATTTAGAAGTGTTTCTACTGCATAGTCCATCTCAACCTTAACCTTTCAACTTATAAATGCGAAAATAAAGGAGACAATAAAAGAAACGAAAATTTTCAATTTCTCCTTTTGACATGATTTTTGCTCGAGTCGCATACAATTCCAATTTCAATATCAACCACCGTAAAATAATTTTTTATGTAAAATGTTTTTGCAGAAATTTTTTTTTTTAATTTTCATTGTTTGCTTGACATCGTAAAATATTTTTCAGAAAATATCCATATACTTTAAAAATGCCATTCCATTGATTTTAGAACAATAAAATCACATGAAAATCAATATAATAGCTAAAAATAAATCAAAACAGTGTGTAGAAAAGAAATTCAATCACTTGACCATAGAACTGGACAACTGAGAAGTTACACCTGCAATCAAAATAAATTAGTCCAACATAAACAAAGTGTGTTCATTCTATTAATTACATAATTAATCAAAATATCACCTTTTGGATTAAACCACAAAAAAACCACCACCTTTGGATAAAACCCCCACCCCCAAAAAAAAAAAAAAGAAAAAGAAAAAAAACAACCTTAACCACAAAAAATCACCACCAACTGTAATCACCCAGAATTTTTTTTTTTTGTTAAATAGCCAGTGCATAATTTAATTGAGCAAATTTTCGAATTTGAGTGCTGTGTAAATTCTGTGCGAAAACAGTTCGGTTTTGTATTTTTTAAAAATAGTTACCGGTCTCAGAAAATTATGAAATGTTTGTATGTTGTTCACATACGAGTCTAGCACGTCGAGTAAAAATTTCAGGATTTATTGATGAGTATTTATTTTACAAAAATTCACGGACTGTTTGGTGTTCAGTTTAATTTACAGCAAAATTTGAAAGTGAGTTTTGGATGTTTGGTCATTTTTAATTATATGGTTGGTAGCAACCACCTTGGGAGTTGCTATTATTTATTATATAGGGTTATAATAAATATTTAAAAGTTAAATTTATAGTGTGTACCATACGGTGAAAAATTATATATTTTATAAATAATGAAACATGTATGTATTGTGAAATGAGCAAAATATTATATTTTGTGGTGTACAAAAATGTTATATTTTTGTGGTGAGAAAAAAATTATATCATTTTATAATTTATATTATAAAATTCTGAGTTATTATTACAAAAATTATCTATGTTTATAAAAATAATTGTGATGGAATGTTGATGATTATATTTTGGTGAGGGGATGAGAAATGATTTTTAAAAGAGAGACTTGAGGCAACAATCGCATGTGGGGGGCTGCTCATCTCAATCGATTAGACTTCTTTTCTTCTTCTTTTCATTTGCTGAGTTATATCTCTCTCCCTTTCTGTATCTCTCGGCTCTTTCTTCTCTCTCTCTCTTCCTTTCTTTTTCTCCATTTTTGTATAAGTTTTAAGCTTAAAGTGGGAGTGTTTAGAGTGAGATTTTGCAAAAGTATTGTAAATGAAAGTTGTAGAGCTCGTCGTAATCTTTGCAATGGTGTTCATGGATTCATGATCGGGCGACGTTTGCATTTTCAGATTTATTTTTCTTCATATTTGAGGTAGGGATTTTCTTCATATTTTTACATTAAAGCTATATTCGGATTATTTTGAGAAAATATATCATTATAAGAAGTATTGCATATAGGTATATTTTCAGATTTTTGTTTGGTAATTTTTGGAAGAAAAATTATGTTGAAATGTTGAGAATGTTGGTATTTTGAGATTGATTTTAAAAAAATCATTTTGTTTTGTTAATTTTGTAAAAGAAATCCGAAAATAGAATTTAATAGTTGTATGGATTATATCTACATCATATTATGGTTAGATAATTTATTTTGAGAAATTAAGGTTAAAATATTTATCTCATCCTTGAGTTTTGGAATTTATTTTTGAGAAAAATAAATTGATATTGAGGAATATTGTGTAAATTGTTAAGTAGAGATTTTTTCTACACTTCTTTATGCACTTTTGCTTGATTATATGGAGTTTAGAGTTGTATATAATTTAATTAGAATTTTTGAAAAATTTGTGTTTTATTTGCTTAAAAGAGAAATTTTGAAGAAAATAAAAAATTGATGCCCAAATTGCGAAAGCGTAAACTTGGAATATATTTGTAAGGTTATGAAAGAGTTATGTTTTTAATTTGAACAAAAATGGACTTCGATTCAATTGGTTTTGAAATTTTTACCGGTTTGTGGCCAAAAAAGTATTTTTAAAGAAAACAAATGAATTACGTTTAATTTTCGGGGCTTTCAATCAAAATAGAATGTTATAGTTGAATAATGCTCAGAGAATGAGTTTGGAAAGAAAATGATGTTTTCACGGGCATTAACGGTATTATTTTACTTAATGTATTTGTTTGAATAAAACCAATACGGTTAGAAATGGACCTTGAGAGGTTACCGGACGTGATTGTGATATGAAAACTAGTGTAGTTGTTCATCTTTGATAAAATGAGGAATATGATTTGTTTCTAAATGTTGGGAATTGAGAGGGCAATTTATACACAAATTGGGCCGAGCTGGGTCTTGGGCCATTACGGGCCATGGTAAAGGAGGCCGAGTGAAATGGCCCTATGGGTTACTTCGGTTTGAAGAAGTAGACTTGAGGTTATTTCGGTTCGAGGAAGTGACTTGGCAGATAGACCGGTCAGGAGACCAAGGTGGTTAGTTCGGTCCTGAAAAGACTGGGTTCTACTCCGGTTGAGTGGAGTAGCGCGAAGGTTTCGGTCTTCAATGGATACTTCGGTTTTAGTATGCAAGGAACCAAAGTAGCTCTGATTCTAAATGTAGATCGGTTTTAATTCCCTTATGTCTAGCTCGGTCACAGTATGGGAAGACCGAGGTAAGGAAGAGTAAAGTAAGGGCCGAAGTAGTAGTTACTTCGGTCCTGAAAGTAGTCCGGCCGTAAGAAGAACCATCTCACTTGGTTTAAGCAGTGAGGAGGGTGTTGGAGGATAAGCATTATCTTCCAAGAGTATGAGTCCTAGGAGGACTCTACGCTAGGAGGAGTAATCCTAGAAGGACTCTACACGTGGAAGAGTAAAGAGTCCTACCAGGATTGTGCCACTCGAAACCTATATAAGCTCACCAATATCACCTTTGGAGAGGTAATGCAACTTTTGCTCCCTGAATACATTGAGCTTTTGCCTTCCTGTCTTGCTTACTGACTTAGGCATCGGAGAGGTTTCCGGCACTGTAACAACCCTCGTACTGATTATCGGATGACCACTGAATTATATACTGATTAATGCTAAACTGAACCGATAATGACTGATAAGTGAACTGGATGAACCACTGAACAAACCTCAATGAAATCGAAAGTGAATGAGTTAACCTCATCAATTGCATTTCTATCTGCTTAATTGATTTATTATCTGCTTGTGTTTATGTGTTTGAACTCTAATTGAAGGCCTTATCGTGCGATTTAGAAACCGTTTGATGTTTTGTAATCAGCATAATATTTGTGATTTTATGGTATTTTTATCTGAAAATTTATTAGGACTGATTAAATTAGATTGAAACGAGTTAATTGCAAACTTAGGCTTATTTATGGAAATGCCACTTAGTGGCCACTAACACACACACACTTAGAGACCTTGTATATGTTGAATTAAACATTTCATCAGCCATTTCTTCCTCCATAGCCGACCAAAGAAGAGAGTGAGGGAGAAGAGTGAGAGTTGAGCTCTAATTGTAGATTTTGGCTTGAATCGCTTGGAATTGAAGTGTATGTGCATGAATTGAGCTTCTAGGCAAGAAATCAACACCTTAGGTAAGGAATTCATTGTCATCTTGTCATCCTTAAGCTCCATCTTGCATGTTTCATGCATCATTGCCTTGTTTTAGTTCATATATGTTGGATTGAAGTCAAATTCATGCATGCATGTATATATTGGTGAGTTTGAAGTTGAGTTCATGGCAATTTGTCACATGCATGTTCATGGTGTTGTTATAGTCCATATTTTCAACTTTGTTTTCAAAGAATTGAGCTCATTTGAGCATGATTGGAAGCTAAAAATTGGTTTAAAGATCATGCATGTCATGTTTTGAAAGTGTTCTTGAAAATGGTTTGAAATTGAGTTTAATTGAAACACCCTTGGGCCTTGATTTCTTAAATTGAGTTTTAGAACTTGTTATTCTATGTGTTTGAAAGAGTTTTCGTAAAATGGGCCCAAGAGGATCGAATTTGGAGCATCAAAACTTGGTTTGAAACTTCAGAGGTTGAATCTGGATTTTCCAGATTTGGACGTCCCGCCGAAGGAAGTGCCGCCGAGGGAATGCATGCTCCCAGGATTTTCTCGCATTGTTTTACAATCGCCGAGCGGATTTTAACGCCGAAGCGGAAAATCGCACATCCAAAGATTTTTGCACTTTTCATCACCCGCCGGCGTCTTAATGTACGCCGAAGCGTGGGCCTTTAGGTGCTTGTCCGCCGAAAGCGGAAACTGCGCCGAGCGGAGGCCCTGTTCACTGAAAATTCTGGAATTGCTTCCTTAGTGCATTTTTGCATCCTCATCGCATCCTAGGCATTCTTAGGCCTAGTTTAAGGCATCTTAATGAGGATGTAGACATAGAACCACACCGAGGAAATTAGGGATTTAATTATCATCCTTTCCAACTGTAAACTTAGTGTGTGTTCTATTTGATTGACTGTTTAGGGTTGACTCTCGGACGCCATTTAGCTATCGATAGCCCAATCAACGTGAGTAACAGATGTGTAAAGATATGTTCAAAATGGTTATCTTTTGAATCAAGCTTCGAATCGATATTATTTATCGAATGAATGTATGTCCTATTTCGAATCAGATTGTGGCATCCTTAGCACCCATCGTTATTGACCGTTACAGTAGCTCTGTCGGTTTCCTTGTGGAACCATACCGATTGATGGCCATCATTATTGTTGGTTCATATGTCCGGTCCTTTTGGACCCTCATGCTTATAGGCTAATGGATGTACCACATATGACCGATTGATTGAAATATCGATTGATCAAATATCGAAGATTGAAATACAGATAATGAATTGATTTCATTATCGCAAGGACATTCATTCATAACCTCTTTACACCGTATGTTATTCACGGGCTTTAGCTCACCGCTTATATATATATGTAGGTGCTCACCGCATCAAGCTAGAGCGTGATTGGTCCCCGCTTTGTCACCAACCTTTGTGCCTCACTGTGAGGTTCCGAGACGCCATGCCATGGCTTGGGGTGTTTTTGTGTCCCCATAGGTCTCCTTACTGTTTTGTATTGTTTTGTATAGACCGCCATCGTTATATCGCATCGCTATCGAGGGATCGAGTCCCGCATCAATGTCTGTAATGATTGTGTATACTGTACTGGTTTGAATGCATAAATGTATGAAAATGTTTTTGGCATACAGATTAACACAGCTCTATGGACACTAGTTTTTACTGTTTTGGCTTCCGCCAGGCCCTGAACTCAGATTTATCAGATATCGATTGGCGTGCCTTTGGTAATCTCTTGACATCGCCCCTTGCTAAACCCATAGGGCGGGTTTGGGTCGCGACAGCACACACCACGCCATAGCTCACGCTGGTATTTTCAGTGGTGGAACGACATCGCATTTGAGGAACGTGGACTTGATCAACAGGATTATACGAGAAGGTGTATTTCTTTCCGCATAATTGGCGCCGCTCAGGAATAGCATAAGAACAACCTCTTGATCAAGATTTTCTTGAACATCAATGGCGAACAACGAAGAACTACCTCAGTCCGCCATTGACGGACAAACTCCAGAAGGAGGTGCAAGGGGCGAAGGCCTACCCTTGGTCCCTCCTATGGCGGACCTGGAACCACAAAGGCGTAATTCCGTGAGGGATGCGAGGGACGAAGGAGGAATAGCAGCCTCATCCCTCTCGCTCGCAAAGCCCGTAAAGACAAAGGCGCAGAGTTGATCCTCAAATTGGAGGATCGCGTCGAGAGCAAGACGAACTGATCCGTAAGATGGCGGCGGACATGGAGTCACTGAAGCGCCAGATGAAAGGAAAAGTAGTGGCGACAGGAGAAGGGCGCAACAAGAAGACGCCCCCTCGCCACTCAGAGGGTCGTAGTAGGAATTCTACACCCTCCCAACCAAATGGACAAGCCTCGTGACAGCGACACGCGACCAGATCTTCCAGACTCGACTCCGGGTCTGAGAGGACGAGGCCTGAGAGGTCATACATTGAGGGGAGTACCTATTGGCTCTCACATACGCATCATACGAGGTCCAGACAGACGGAATTACCTAGGTCGTCCGACCTAAGGTCCATGTTGGAAGAAAAGGCACGATGGAAGGAGGACGCCAGGGCGCGCGATCCCCACAGGGTTCCTGCCTTGCAGCGATTATTCCTGACGATGGAAGCTGCCGAGGTTGGAATGCCAAGGTCAAGACTTGGCATACGAACCCGGATAAGGCATTGGCGAGGCCGCAAACCTCACCATTCATCCCAGAGATTGAGAACGCGCCCTTCCGTCAGCTTCCTACAACCCAAATTCACGACGATGAAGGAAAGACGACCCTTACACCCACTTGAGCCACTTTCGCCAAAGTTATGGTCAGATACCCGAATGAGGCGCTGATGTGTATCCTATTCCCTTCAAGCCTCGCGACCTAGGCTTGACTTGGTTTGAGAAGCTTCCGAGGAAGATAGCCTCCGGGCGCACTGGCGAGGCGCTTGTAACGCGGTTCAATCTAACACAAAGACCCCGGTGGAGATCGACTACTACTCTCCATCGACACGGGCGATAAGGAGACTCGAGGTCATACAACAATGCCATCGAGACATTCAACCAGATTGGGGACTGCCCAACTAACCTCACCATTGCGCAGTACAAAAGAGGCCTTCCAGTTGGGAACAGACTGAGGGACTCTATCACTATGACTCCACCACTCACCATGGAGGCCCTGATGGAGAGAGTGCATCAGCACATCAGGATGGAAGAGGATGGCGCTCGTGCCAAGGCAAAAACTGGCGCATCAAGAACACTGCAGAAGAAGACCTCAAAGAAAGGTCAATACAGAGGTCACAAACCAAAACGGACGACAAAGTAGACAATGATGAAGACCAGACTAGAGATGGTTGAGAGTCCGAATCGCCATAACCACTTGTTCAAGAAACCGATCTACCAGATACTTAGTGAGATTCGAGACGAGCCTTCGCCAAGTGGCTCGCCAAGTTAGGCGAGGCCTGTATGATTATGATGACAGATCTGATGCACCTTTCACAAGGAAAAGGGCACTGAATCGAGAACCGCACGCCGTTAAGGCAAGATTCGAAGAGTTGGTGCGCTGGCCACCGGATAAATACATAGAAGCGAGGCGCAAATTTCAAGACCACAACCTCCCCAATGGAATGCCGACGACGCCCGCCACAAGGCACCATCAACGAATCCATGGAGTCTTTGAACCAGAGCGAGTATGCGAGCTCAGAGGTTCAATCAAAAGGCAGAGCACTTGAGAGAGGTGCTATGCCCAACCAAGCCAAGAGGGGGAAGAAGCCACAAACATCATGTCCTTTTCGGATAAAGACTTGGATGTAATATATTGCCCACACAACGATGCCTTGGTCGCCACTCCGAGTCAAGGATTTTGACGCTGCGGATTCTCGATTGACCAAGGTAGCTCCCGCGAATCATGTACTACGAAACTTTCAAGCAACCTGTTGCAAGACAAGGACTTAGCCCCGCCAGATCCCTTTGATTGATTCAATTTATGCCGAGTGGCCAAGAAAATCATTCTTCCAACAGACGGAAGTGTGACGGAAAGTGGAGTTCGGTGTCAAGGTCCCGGCCCACCTACAACATCATCTTGGGCGTAATACGGTCAAGACGCCACGCTTGGCATCCTCCTACTACCAAGTGATGCGGTTTCCCAACGATACGGAGTAATTGAAGAAGTATATGGGGACCAGATCATGTCCAAGCAAGGCTTCGTCAAGAACGAATGGTAGCCATACGCTAAAGGATATGTTCATTCGGTTGAAGAACCGAGAGTAATGAACTATTCGCGATGTTGGCAAAGCGTCGATCAAAAAGCAAAGGAGGACCGGTAGAAGTCAATAGATGAGAAGAACCCTAAAAGTTCTTCTTACTTGATCGCCGTTGTCCAAAGATCGAGAGATTGGTAGTCTTGGAATTTCTGACCTCCAACATCGAAGTGTTCACTTGGACCCCATACGACATGCCAGGCATTGATCCCAACTTCATCTGCCATCAACTCAATGTCCACCCAACTGCTAGACCGGCCATTCAACGACGCTACAGACAAGACTCCACCACGCCGAGATAGTGGCGTAAGAGTGGGTAACTTGTTAGAAGCAGGCGATCGAGAGGTTCATTACCCAAGATGGATCTCCAACACCGTCAGTGCCAAAGAAGAATGGCAAGTGGCGCGTCGAAGTCGACTACAAGACGGCCAACAAAGCGCCTAAATGACAGCTTCTACCAAGAATAGATCAATTCAGGACCTAACAATGAACACAAAGAAAGTTTAGCTTCCTTGACGATACAGAGGCTACCACCAGATAGCCATGCACGAACCAGATCAGGAAGTAACATCCTTCACCACTCCAAGAGGGTTGTACTGCTACAAGGTCATGCCCTTTGGCCTGAAGAACGCGGGGGCGACGTTTCAGAGAATGATTACCAAGATGTTTGAGCCATTGTTAGCGTAACAATGGAGGCTTACATCGATTACATGGTGGTCAAAAGCAAAGATGGATGACCATCTAAGGGACCTAGATGAGATGTTCCAGATCCTCGGCAACACAAGCCGCGCTTTAACGCTTTTAAGCGCGATTCTGTAGGTCCGCAAGTTTCGGGTTTCGGTAACTAATCGGGTATCGAGGCGCACTCTCCCAAATCAGCAATTCAGAGTTAGAGAGGCCTAACTCAAAGAAAGAAGTGCAAAGACTCACCCAAGATGGCAAAGAAAGACTTAACCGATTCATCACCGTCTTTAGACAGATTAAGGCCCATTCTTTCAATTAAAAGCTAAGTTTGAGTGGGACGAAGAATGCGAATAGCTCGAGAGTTTGAAGGAATACATGTCTTCCACCACTACTTGTCACCCCAAGACTGGAGAAGAACTCTTCCTCTACTTAGCCTCAAAGACGCATGAGCGCAGTTGTTGGTTCGAGCGAAGGAATCCAACATTTACCTATCTTCTATGTCAAGAAGACATTGCCGGAGCCAAACAAGGTACTTGCCTCTAGAGAAGCTAGCATCGCCTTAATGATGGCCTCCAGAAATTGGCGACTACTTTTACGCCCACACCATTGTCGCCTCACAGCTTTCCACTAAAAGCTTTGTTTGAGAGGCAAACTTTTTCTCGGGCGGATTTTGAAGGGCAAAGGAGTTGGGACAATATGATGTGAAGTTCCAACCCGTAACCGCAATAAAGGCCCAATCTTTGGCAGACTTTCGCCGCAGAAGTTCACTCGAAGCCACCAAGTTCCGCCTAATCGATCCGACCGACACAACCGAACTAGGGATGGAGATTGACGCCGAATAGCACAACCCTAGTCCAGTTACTCACCGAGCCCGAGGCGCACTATAGTAGAGAAGGCAAGGAGAAAGCAGACCTTGCTACACCAAGTCGAACTCGCCACAACCGATGACTTGGTCTCATCGGAAGACAAGGGCGATCGCAACTATGGATCATGAAGAAAGCCCCAACGACATTCCGCACCCCACAACATCATCTCGATCCTCCACATGCCGGAAGTTGTTTGTTGGGGAGACGTGGAAGCTCTTGTGGATGGGGCATCCAACCGACATGGAGCAGACTTGGCATAGTCCTCATCTCTCCGTGACGGCCTAGTAGTGGAACAGCGATCAACCTTGGCTTCCCAACATCAAACAATGAACAGAGTACGGCGCTTCTGCAGACTCAAGTCACGCAGATACATGAAGGCCACGAACTCATGGTCTACAAAGTGACTCACGCTATGGTGAATCAAATTTCGCGACTATGAAGTAAAGGACTACGTAATGGCTAAGTACCAAGAGCTAGTCGATCCGAGATCAAGAAGTTCAAGTGGTGAGAATAGAAATGATTGGCGAGAGGAGAATAGTAGAGCAGATTTAACTAGCAAAGCCGCCTCAATGGCAGATACCTCCACCCCACATCCTCTATTGATCGACTATCCGCCTGCATCAAGTATTGAAGACCCGTGGTCAAGAGGTATGTTGTGCGGAGTTAGGTCCTTCTTGGATGGATCCCATCATACTGTTCTCGAAAGACTAAGACTTTACCGTAAGACAAGAAAGAAGCAAATGTAATAAGAGCCAAGTCGCAATGATTTTGGCTCTCTCCATCCTGGCATTATACAAGAAATCGCTCAAGACCTTACTTAAAATGTGTCCACCCCAAAGAAGGTAGAAGCATTCTTGTTCAAATACACCAAGGGTTTGTGGCAGTCATCAAGGAGGAAGATCATTGGCATACCGAGCTATTTCACAAGGGTATTGGTGGTCAGACATGCAAGCGATTCGAGAAGTATGTCAAAAATGCGAAAGTGTCGGTTTGCACATCAAATACATCAACCGCCAGAGAACTCCTACCTCTCACTAGTCCACGGCCTTCGCAATGCTGGGCTTAGACATAGTGGGACCACTCCCAACAAAGACCAGCAACAGAAGTTCTTTCTTCAAGAACAGACTACTTCACAAAGTGGGTGGAAGCAGGCCTTGGCCAATCAAGGAAAAAGATGTGAAGAAGTTTGTCTGGCAAAACATCATTACACGCTTTGGCATACCAAAAGCACTGATTTCGGACAACGGCACCCAGTTTGATGGCAGAATTTTCAGAGGCTTTTGCGAAGAATACAAGATAGAGTTCTTACAAAGTGGTCGGATTAGCAGGCAAAGGGGCATACCACTTGGAAGACGAGGACGGCAAAGCAATTCCCAGGCCATGGAACACGGCCAATCTTAAGTTATTTTATTTTTAGCTTTTTTCTTTGTGTAATTCTTTACTTTCTCAATAAAACAAATCGATTCTTTTAGTATATTTGTTTTCCGAGAAAGTCACCAGAAGATAAGTAGCATTGTAAACACTTTTCTAAGTTGGTCGAAAACCAACTTAGTGGTCCGGATTAAACCAACACCTTTCCCAAGCCCGTGATTAGGATCCAGTCGCAGGACGCTTTGGTCAATAACTAAACACTTTTCTAAGTTGGTCGAAAACCAACTTAGTGGTTGGTCGATTAAACTAACACTTTGTACTCTTCACCAAGTATGGGTATGGTCAAGAGTGGTTGGTCGATTAAACCAACTCTTTATACTCTCCAAATTAAGTAAGTTATATCGGTCAAGAGTGGTTATCGATTAAACCATCTCTTTATACTCTTCAAATTAAGTATGTGCATGGTCAAGAGTGCTTTGCCAGATTAAACTAACACTTTGTACTCTTCACCAAGTATGGGTATATGGTCAAGAGTGGTTGGTCGATTAAACCATCTTGATACTCTTCACCAAGTAAGTTATATATCGGTCAAGAGTGGTTGGTCGATTAAACTATCTTATACTCTTCACCAAGTAAGTTATATCTACCAAGAGTGGTTATCGATTGACCTAACTTTTTATACTCTTCACCAAGTAAGTTATATCTACCAAGAGTGGTTGGTTATTAGTGAGATTAGACAGCTAACCAAGATCACGCTTAAAGCAAATAAAGGTGTGGAAAATTCATTACGAGTACAAGCGCATATTCACAACCAAGTGAGAGTTGATGACTTTTTCATTAAAATAAAGGAAGATAACCGTGGGCCATAGTCTTACCACAAAAGTTCGTAAATATAAGAAAGAAATAAAAGAAAGTACAAGTTCAATCAAAGAGACCTTCTATCTCTCTCAAGATCCAGACGGCCTCAAGGTCAAGACGCATCTGCTGCTCGCAATGAGTAGTCTCTGCTGAAGTTCTCGCCACGCTTTTCATTCGCGGGCTCCAACCGAGCCGATCGACGCCACCTTGCTCTTGGATAGCTTGAGTCTCACGCCTCTTCATCGCCATCATCATCATCGCCGCCGAAGAACCGAGAAATTGTTTTTGGAGTTCATCGATACTCTTGCAAAGGAGGCCGAATGAAGTTCGCAGAGCGCTAGACCTCTTTGCCAGTCCACAACCAACCTTTTCTCAGACCTCTCCACCAAGACTTGAAGAATAATTTTTTTTAGAGACCAAGATCGCAGCCAATTTCCTTGAACCCTTCCTTGAGGCGCCTTCAACCTTTTTTCTCCAACACCGCTATTTCGGCGTTTCTTCTTATTTTCAAGCTCGCCATCTCCCATAAATATTTGTCTTTCACCCCACACCACTGTTGTTTGTCGCTTCTCACCGAGGTGACCATCCGGACGACGCTTATCTCTACTCTAGTTCGCCAACCTTGCTTCGACAGACTACTACCGGCCGCACCGACTGGCCCTTCTTGCATGCCTTGTTGTTTAGCGAAGCTCCATTATTTGTTTATGTGCAATGGTGTTCTTTTGAAGGGCCTGCAAAAGGAAAGTTCCTTGTTAGCCGAGCTAAGAGTTTGAAAAATTAGACTGATCAAAGAAAAAGACAGTCCTGCTTACCAAAAACATAGACTTGGTGGATGGCCGGATGGCTTTCAATTTCAGATTTAGTCGCCATCGTGGTGCTCCATGTCTTTGGGAAGACAAACACCCTTAGCCAGGTTGAAGGCCAGTAGGTGATCATTGTCAGCAACAACGGACTCATCTTCGTCGATATCTCGGTTGTTGAAGCCGGAGGGTGGAGCCCATTTATTCTTCTAAGACACTTACCAGAGGATTCCGATGGAGGTTAAGTTCGGCTCTGGAAGGATGGGTCAACCTCATCGACCAAACGCCGCCGGGCTTCCCGCGCCGCTTAGCTCCTGGGCGCGAGGAGGATGGTCAGCGCGAGGGTAGCGCCACCACCGCTTCGTGGTTTGTTGAGTTGGTGGAACTGCCCGTGTCGGCGTGTAAGCATGGCCTTCATCCTGCTTCTTCGCCATCTCTTGTTCTACGTTAGAGAACAAGGACGATCTCCGTAAGGTTGGGTCCGGCTCAGTTGGTCTTCACGAAGAAGTCACCACCTCGCTTATGGCGACCGAGTAGCAGAAGTTGGTTCAAGTCGAGGAGCTTAGCCCAACTTCTCTCTGATCAGCAAGGCGCGTGAGAACACCTAAGTTGGGTGGCCGCATCGAATGGAGGAAAGTCAATCGCAAAAATAGAACAAGTGTTAGTTCTATTATAGAAAGGAAAACCTAATAAATATAATTATGAATGCAACCAAGTATGGATACGGCTCTCTTTCTTCCGCTTTATTCTTCGCCAGGATATGGGCCCGAAAGTCTTCAAAATTTCCGTAAACCTAAAGGAAGTCGCTGCTAAATCCTTATCCTGTATGTTTGATTATTTTTTCTCTACAGATTCTAAGGTAATAACACCAACCATCATTTTTGGAACCTATTGAGTATTGGTGTAGTATTTCGCTAAACCGATGTTGAGACCGGTTTGTTGGTTTAAAGCGCTATACCCATTATTATTCTAAGATGTATTAGTGAACAGCTTGGGTGGGGCATAGTCTAGTTTGCCTTAAAAATTCACATATAAGGCCGGATCGAACCCGAGTCCTGCCTCTACTATGGATTGAATGAAGGGACAAAGCCTTCATTGTCCCATGGCTCTATATTTGGTTCGCTTAGTATGAGATTTACATCTACCGATTTGGTAGTCCTTTTCGAATTGGCTAAGCCTGGGTTTCCACTAGACACCTATACTTCCCCATTTTATTGTATAAGTTATAAATAAATTACTTCGGCTGAAAAAAGTGTGCTCAAGAGTTCTACCGAGCGCAGTTACCGCTCGCAACCTAAGTCCGCAAAGTGGAAAATATATGCTACATGATCATCGATCGCTATAAGAAAACAAAACAGGAAAGGCCGCTTTTACTTTGGCTAGATTGTTTGTTGGGGATCTACCTCGCTTTCAAAAGAAGAGTTTGTTATCTCTTTTGTAAGGCGCTATTAGCTCTTCTACTTTTGGTTTTGTTATTCCGCTTAACGCTGCGGGCAATTTTCGAGTTCTATTAGGAACCGAGAATGTCGGGCGTGATCCCAAGTTGTAGCTCGCCGAAAGTGCTAAGGTATCCAGCCTGGGTTTTTATTTCGCTATTGTGGATTAATTGGTGTCCTATTGAAACTACATTGTTGTGCACAAGTGATAGTTCGGTTTGCCATTCAGATCTTTACACATATCGAAAAACAAGATTTAGTTCAGTTGAAGCATGTTCAAAGATCAAAAAGGTGTTCTACTATCTAAAACAGTATGTTCAAGGTGTTCTTGTGAAGTTCTTCAGACAGTACAAATACAGTAAGAAGAAAAACAAAGTGTTTTGCAGCAACACATAACATTAACAACTATGGACTGAAACGAAAGCAAAAAAAAAAAAAAAAAAAAAAAAAAAACAGATAAACAAAGAACAGATTCGTGTGTTTACCTGGTAGAGAGGCAGAGGATGAAGAAGAAGAGCAGCAACAATAATGGAGGGCACGAGCTCTTGAGTTGCAGGAAGTAAGGCAAAAACGAGAGAGAGAGAAGATAAACAGAGTATGGAATGATTTTTGAAATTGAGAAGTTGTTTTGTGTAAAATGCAAAAAGGCGGGACTGTTCAAATGTTACGGCATTTGGACGGCTACATACCGGGAGGCCAATTAGGGCCTCGCCACGGTCATGGGAAGGACAAGCGCTTCGCCAAGAATCAAGAGACGCTGACCGGACGTGTATAGCTCGGCTTGAGCTTAGCTCCTGGAAAAGCTAAAAAGGTTTTCAAATTTCACGAGTAGCTAAAAGGATTGTAGCTTCTTGATAAGCTAAAACTTTAGTTCGTTCAGGGTATGTAATCCCAATCACGCTTGCATATGGGATTAATGGGGCACCGAGAGGGCAATTTATACACAAATTGGGCCGAAGCTGGTCTTGGGCCATTACGCCATGGTAAAGGAGGCCGAGTGAAATGGCTCCTATGGGTTACTTCGGTTTGAAGAAGTAGACTTGAGGTTATTTCGTTCGAGGAAGTGACTTGGCGATAGACCGTCAGAGACCAAGGTGGTTAGTTCGTCCCGAAGGATCGGGTTCTACTCCTATGAGTGGAGTAGCCAAGGTTTCGGCCTTCAATGGATACTTCTTTTAGTATGCAAGGAACCAAAGTAGCTCGATTCTAAATGTAGATCGGTTTTAATTCCTTATGTCTAGCTCGGTCACAAGATGGGAAGACCGAGGTAAGGAAGAGTAAAGTAAGGGTCAAGTAGTTACTTCGGTCCCGAAGTAGTCCTACAGAAGAAGAACCATCTCACTTGGTTTAAGCAAAGGAGGAGGGTGTTGGAGGATAAGCATTATCTTCCAAGAGTATGAGTCCTAGGAGGACTCACGCTAGAGGAGTAATCCTAGAAGGACTCTACACGGGAAGAGTAAAGAGTCCTACCGTGATTGTGCCACTAAACCTATATAAGCTCACCAATATCACCTTTGGAGAGGTAATGCAACTTTTGCTCCCTAATACATTGAGCTTTTGCCTTGCTTACATCGACTTAGGCATCGGAGAGGTTTCGACACACCACGGCCAGCTCACGCTGGTATTTTCAAAGTGTGAACGACATCGCATTTGAGGAACGTGGACTTGATCAACAGGATTATACGAGAAGGTGTATTTCTTTCCCGTACAGGAATCATGAGAGATTCCAAGTTATAGTTATATGTTGGATTATATGCCTATGTTGCTATCTTTTAATTAATATGTTAGAGATAACTATTTTGGCTATCGGTCAAAATTTACCATGTTGCAGTTAAATGAGGATTTTGATAAAAATGGTAATATTTAATAAGTAGGGATATCCTACTCCTCTTTATGAGCTTTGTCTTTAAATTTTAGCATTTTAATATGTTGGAAGTTGTTGTGTAATTTTGAAAAAGTTTGGGCCTTTATGTAATTTTACAAAAGTTGGGGTTTTAAATATATAAAACCTATATGCATGTTTGGCATGGAGAAATGGGATTAATGTTGAAACATTGATGAAAATGGAACCTTAGGGTTGTTGTGTAATTTTTGGGAATAATGCCTTAATTACATTGATAAATTAATTTGTGAAATTAATTTGAGAAATGAGAAATGAAATTGAAAATGTTGAAATTGGGAATGTACGGGACTTAAGGGTGTAGTTGGACAAGTTATCGCTCACCTAGTTAAAATGTTGATTTTATATCCATTTGGTGTATTTATTTTCTGTTTAGAAATAACTGCTTTAGGCTATTGGTGGAGGATAGTCTTGATTGTTGTAGACAATGCATGATGATTAGGCAAACTAAAACTAATCAATTGAGTATGCTATTGAATATAGCGGTTGGAATGATACATTAACTTTATGTATTGATTGATTGTATATGATCTATGTTTATATACATGTGTTGTGTGGAAGGAGATAGGGGATGTAATTCATGTTTAGAGGAAGATAGGGGATAGACCTCTAAACCGATATTGTTTGGGAGGAGATATGGGATGGACTCCGTTGATACATCACTAAAATGTGTATCAAGTGTGAATTATGGAAGTGTTTAAATTGATTTAATATAACACTAAAATGTATATCGTTATCAATTGTGAAGTATAGAAGTGTTTCTATTTTGTATTGATACAGCACCAAAATGTGTATCTTCGGTAAAGTAAAGGAATGGTTTATGTGTTTTTGATACAGCATCAGAATATGTATCCATTATGAATTACGAAAATGTTTAAAAGATGAGTTACAATCTCATTAAATTATTTGGCTAAGTGTTGAGTCTTGTTTCAAACTCAAAGTTGAAAGGAAATGGAAAATGAACTGGAACATGAACTTTAATATCATGAAACTGAAATATGTTTTTGAAAGGATGTAAAGGGTATGGCTAGGTTCTGAGCCAGGATTATGAAGGATTATGAATTAAGAAATGGAAATTGTTATGAAACATGGATACATTTGTCATGTAATTAAAATGGATTTGATGAATTGTTTAAAGATTCAATTGATAATGAGATAATTGAATGGATTAAAAAGAATGTCATGTTACTATTGAAGCATGTTTATTTATTTAAGTTAACTAGCTGTGGTTAATTAAATAAAATGGATTTAAGAGATTATGTGATAAAACCTTATGATTTTGACATGATATAATTTCACGAAAATTTATAAGTATCTTTGTACTCGCATATCTTTTAATGTTTTAATATGGGATTGCTCGGTGAGTTTTGTTCACCCCTTGCATGTACATGTGTATAGGGAATGCTTTTCGGAATTGAAGATCAATCAATGGGTTTTACCATTTTATAAGTGTAATGTAGAAATAGGTTGCACTACTTCATTTGTTGTTTGACTGAGTGCTATCTTTTTGTAAAGAGAAGTGTCGTCTTTTTTATTGTAAGCCTCAGGATATTTCTTTTATTTGTATGTAAATGTTATTGTTGTATAACGAGAGGGAATATGTATATTTAATTATTCATCATTTCATCCAATGATGAAATGTTATTTGTAAATGGACTTAATTAATGAATATTGGTAAGGTTATCCGAGTAATAAAATACGGGGCTTGACACCAACACAGCCTCACACTACAGGAATGACCACCCCTACCATCAGCCTTTAGCTCTCAACTACAAGCCCTCCAATCCCTGGGATGAACCATTCCAGGCCAGCGGGAGAAAGGGGGTTTAGAGAAATCACCTTCACTACGACGATGACAACCACCACCACCACCCCCCACCCGAAGTAAAATTTGAGAAATCCACACAAAATTCGTGCTCTCCATTGCTCTCCTCAAAAAAAGAGAAATTGCTGGCAGAACTTGGTGCGGGTGAGGCCTTCAGGTGAGACATTTTGATCAGACTTGAGGAGCAATTTGATTAGGTAAGTGGTATGACATTTTTAGTTCTTAATTAATGCCTTTGATCTAAACTCTTCAGTCAATTCTGATGAGTATTGTTCATTTTTGTTATGGCGTAAACGCTAGAAGAATTACCACAGACAGGTATTTCGGGAACAGCTTGATCAAAAGAAAGGTAAGGAAAAAGTGCATGCCAGATTTATCGGCCGACATCGCCGTGGTTACCGATCATGGCGTGTTTATAGTGAATGTTAGGAACTTGGGACTCAATTTTATAATTTTCTAAGAAAATTATAAAGTTATTAGAGGATAAAGAAGACCACAAACAAATCAACCTGTTAGTTCTGTATAATCTCTCCAATTCAAGATATGCACTATACTTATTGTCGCAAGTTAATTTGAAAGGTAAGGTTTGAAGTTATTGGTTGTGATATGTAGATGATGTTATTGAGAGTTTGTAATATCCTCCTCTCTCGAGCTGGTTTTACATTGATCATGGATGAAACCAACTGATATGCTAACCAGAATGGACCCCGTTAAAAATTGTTGTTTAAGAATGACCCCAAAATCAAGCCAATATTTATGGCATTTATTTTTGCTTCTCAAATAATTTTCTTTTTGGATTTAACCATTTCTTGTTAGGCTCTACTATTCCAGGGGAAAACGTTTTTAAATTTTTTCGTAAAAAATGTTTTCTTATGTTTAGTTACAATCTTGAAACTAATACGTTAGTGGTAGTGTTAGTGATGATGGTGAGGTGGTCACAAGATGGGGGGTAGTGGAAATAATGCATTTATGGCAATGGTGGCGGCAGCGGCAAGGTGGTGGGGTGGTCAAATAGGTGGTGATAGTGATCATGGGATGGTAATAATGTGGCTTAAAATTTGTCTAGAAAACATTTTTCACCATTCAAAAAGTTAAATATTTTTTACTCAAATAAGCTTAATTTTTCATTTTGTCATTCCAAACAACTACAAATGTGAAAAGAATGATTTCCAAAAATAATTTTCACCAAAACAAGGCCCTAGTATTAACAGGAAGTTTGGAGAGCTGAACCTCACGCTTGGATTTTGAGGATTGATTATGGATGGTCTCAGATGAAAATCAGATGCAATCAAAATTAGTTCAGTCTTTCTAACAGATGCATCATTTGTAATGAATTTAGCCATGTCTAGCAGGATTATACATGACCCCTCCCTCAACAATTAAAATGCAAACTAATGATCTCTAATCAATTGCAATTTGTGTAACGCTTTTTTTAAAATACTTCACTAGCAAGTCAAATGCAAGGTGTCTTAACGCCAAAATCATCATTAGAAAATTGCAAAAACTATTTCCATCATTCAAGATATTAGTTTTTAACTCCCATTTTCTGTCATCTCCTTGTCCTCAGCCATTATGATCTCCATGTCCCTGATATCCCGCTTCAACACATTACCTAGCCTCAAGAATGGCTTTATCTCATTGTAAGACCTACATCGTAAAAATACTATCATTTATCGAAAGCATCACACATTTAATGAACATAGATTACAACCATGCGCTTCATTCTAGACATATCCACACTAATTAACCGACATTGCGTATGAAGAACGAAAACTCATAATGGCCATATCTACCTCTTCTAGCCTCAAGAATAGTATTTCAAATATCGCACTCACCTCCCCGTGATATCAAGCCAAGACTCGATCATGTATTTTGCTGATCCCTAAGATAAATGGAACCACCACCACCACCACCATTTGCCTCAACACGAGCCATAGTAAGTGATTTTGGACCTCCTAGAAAGCTCGCTCCAGCATCCTTTCAATCAGATAGGTATGTGCTAATCAAGATGACGTTTTTCACAAAGCCAACAAGAATAGGATGTATGAAACAAGAAAGATGCTAAACACCAACCGCTTAGTTATTACATACCAACTTCTCACCTAATTCAGCCCACCTTTCATTAAAGGTACTCGCAACCTTTACCTCCAATGCCTCTACTATTCTCATGACCTTGACACCCCACATACAAACAAACATATAAGAAAAACAAGTACATCGGCTACATGCATTGATTTTTCACATGAATGATCAAGAACGCAGCGCATAAAGGTATGCGCCGCCAATGATCCGTAGAAATCAAGCATAGGTAGAGAATTGAACCCTTGCACCTTGCTAGGAGCTTTAGGGTTGAAGTCTTGCCACTGGCAAGATTGCCCCCTCCAAAAAGTTATGGTCTCCAATTGTTACGACCCAAACCCGCCCCTATAGGTTTAGCATCAGAATCGCCAAGAATCCAGGATTACCAAGGCCTCAACAGATACATAAGATAAGGGTCATGAAGCAATAATACATAATATGGATGTCTAATGAGCTGTGTTGACTTATATGAAACAGAAAAATTAAAACTTTATATGCATATCCGATCGTCAACCATACAATATACCCACACACATTACATAATTTTAAGTACAGCCAGCATAATCAAATCAAGTCTTATATATACAGGACTAATCAAAACTTGAATCCAAGACACTTTAACCTCCACGCGAGGCGAATGGTTGGTCGACAATAGAAACACAAATTCTTACAAAACCTTCTGCTTGCACCTGCATGCTCACCTATATACATATATATACAAACAAAGGAGCTAAAGCCCAAAGAATAACATTAAGGTAAATGGGTTAGTGAATGAATTCAACATTTTGTACGCATGTAATGTATCATAGCATAATCATAGTCATCTCATATCGTAACATAGTAATGGCATATCCCATAGAACATATCGAATATATCACATAACGCCTTCCGACTAGAGTAACCGATCCCGACAATCGATTAAACACATATCATATACATATATATACAAACAAAGGAGCTAAAGCCCATGAATAACATTAAGGTAAAGGGTTAGTGAACTAATTCAACATTTTGTAATGCATGTAATGCATCATAGTATAATCATAGTCATCTCATATCGTAACATAGTAATGACATAACCCATAGAACATATCGAACATATCACATAACGCCTTCCGACTAGAGTAACCATTCCCGACACCGATTAAACACATATCACTACAATGAAGTGGCTAACGAGATCTCAGAAATGTCATGGACCAAGATTTTCATGCCGCCCTCATGACTTGGGACTATCTATGGATGCCATAATAGATTTCAAACTTGGAATGTTTGTTCACGTATATATATCATTTCGTAAAACATAACATATCATATCTCGCTTTGGAACATAATTTCATATAAACGATCTTTACGATAACGCATTTCACAAAGGGTTTCAAGAAGCGTCAATCAATTCTGACGTTGACCTACAATCACACAAGCACATAAACCAACAAATCTTATCATTACACATTTAAGTGGCCAACATAGCTTAACTTACATTACGTTGGTTCTTATTTGTTCTTATCATATTGCTTAGAACACACACACCCTTGAATTCTCTTAACTTAGCACATTCATTATTTAGTGTGTTTCTAATCCATAACCTCATTACTAAGTCCTTCTTTTTCAAATAGATTGATCTTTTACTTAGCTTCTTAAACAATTACCACTAGATCAATGATTCATTCTTTAACTAACTAATCTATGTTGATTGGTAGTCATAAATCATGTTTAGAATGCATTGGAAAGAGATGAGGATAAAAATATGAACAAAATGCAACTTTCCAAAATGTGTCGAATGGTTCGCCGAGCGCCACTTTGGTCGCCGAGCAGCATCAGAAATTTGAAAACTATCGAAGTCGATTTTCATGCTCGAGCGATATTTCCTCGCCGAGCGACAACGAAAAATTTCAAATTCCAAAATTGCAATTTAAAGTTCAAATTTGGTATTCAAAGCATCAAAACATATACTTTAGTATACAAACATGGAGAACCATTTATTAAAGTCATAAATTGCTAAATCATTTATTCAAAATCATGCCCCAATTGCCAAATTTAGTTTTAATTCATTTTCTCCATATCAAGCCAAATTCTAACTCAAAATGATTAACCTCTAAATTAATCTCCATAAATTGGACATGGCTCCAAACTCTCATTTTCTTTTTAGTTACATAAAATTGATTTCAAGCTCTTTCTACTTTCCTTTCAAGCATGAAATTAAAGTCATAACTTCCTTAGAAAATTATTCACATGTATGAAATTGACATCAAAATTACTAGTTTTATATTCTTATAAATTTTCCAACTAATTTCCATAACCATGAGTCTACTTAATTTCTTACTTAACCCATGAGACTAATTTCATAGCTTTCTTAATTCACGATGCATGTAACTTATTTTATATTTGACACCCGATTTTATCTTAATTCCATGAATTAAATCTCAAATCTCAAAGTATTATAGGATGGTTCTACAAAATCAAGCCAAAAATAATTAATTTCTAATTTATTTTTCATAACCACTCACATGCATGTAACCCATTTCAAATTAACTTCTAAAATTTTGAATCTAATTCAATTTATCACTCTTTTACTAATTCCTTTTAATTTACATGAAATTGAAGTTATATGACTCTTAAGAAAGCATTTGCATATATGAAATTAAGATTAAAACCAACTAATTTTCTATATTCAAAATCAAATCATAATTTAATTCTTGATTTAGCCAAATTTAGATTAAATTAATTTCCTTCATAACACACCCAAAACTTAATTCATAATCATAGATATTCCAAAATATGTTTAATTTGAGTCAAACTCTTAAATTACATTACATGCATGGGTTAAGGATTTAAAATCACAACCTCATTTATCTTCAAAATTAATTCTAGATTTCCATGAATTGAATGTTTTGCAAAACTTTTCCTCATTCTCTTCAAAACATGGGTTGATTATCTCAAATTCTTCAAAATCTAAGATGAGAGTACTAGAACTTATAAATTTGCTCATGCATGTATCAATGAAACTTAATCCCATGCATGACTACAAAATCACACTCAAATTATTAATTTCTAAATTTATTCCATAACCATAAACCTAGATCAAATTTTTTTTTTTTTTCCATCAATTTGCTAATTTCTTCCAATTACATACTGTTGATTCCAACTCATCTTTAATTTCAAGGGTAATATAAATATTCTACAAGAAATCAAGCATAATTTCATACCTTACACTCTATTTCCAGCATGATTGGTTAATTTTCCTTCCTTTCTCTTTGTTCTTCCTTCAAGATTTGAACTCTTGTTGAATTTCCAGCACCTCTCTCTCTCTCTCTCTATATATATAGAATGTTTTGAGTTTAATGCTCCAGCACAAACAAAACCGAAGCTCCTACTCTCTCTCCTCATGTATATAAGTTTGACAACATTCTCAGATTTGTTTTTCTAGAACCCTCTCCAACATACCAACGGGTTAATTGGTTGAATGGGATCAAATTAGAATTTTAATTTTATAATAGCTTAAGTAAATACCACTTGGTCTAATTATAATTAACACTTGGATATCACATAATTAATTAGTCAAATTAATCTTTGGTTAAGGCCTAATTAATTATAACTAAATTTATTAATCTGAATCAGGTTTTTAATCGAACTCCTAAAATGTTCCAAATATTAAATTAACTTATTTTCATCCTCAAATTAGATTTCTTAAATCTTTTAACCTTCAATTTTTGATCAGACTCAAGATTTCGCCAATAAATTACATATTCAAATTGGGCACATCATAATTAAATTTAATTTATAATAACCACAATTCATAATCCTCATGACTTAATCAACTCCAATTAGAACCTAATTAATTAAGCCCCAATTTTTACCAAATCAATCGAATATTTAATTAAACTCCCAAATCGGTCCATAATTAAGATTAAATTGATTCGACTTCTTAACTTCACTTACTTAAGCCATTTGGACCCTGAATTTCTAATTCCAAAATAAACCTTCAATAGAATCATATACGAGTCGGATCCCACAAGTCTCATAAATCCCAAATTAAATTATAATACTTGGCAATTAATTTCAAATCCTCTTGATTAATCAAGTACTAACCATTATACGTGATGGGGTCGTTACACCAATGTACCGGAGAGAGAGAGAGAGAGATTACGCAAATTAGACAAAATCGTTCAAACAGACTGCCAAAATGATTCACAACCATGTTGCTTAACCACTTGGAGTAGAGAAGACAGCGACAATTGACGCGGCCATGCAGACACGTCCTTACTACTTGTACAACGAATTTTCGAACATTCATCTCCGTTCTCAAAGTAAAATAAATAATAAAGCAAAAAGAGGTCCTACCCTTAAGAGGCGCCTTTGAAGACCTTACTTTTTGTCTCATTCTTTTCTATCCAGGAAGAGTATCACCTGAAAGTGCCTTTGAAGCTACAATCACATGTATGAAATTGAATATTATAAATCCATGATATGCACCCAAAATGCGCAAACCGAGGGTGCGCATACGTAAAAAAGAGAGAGTACCAGCCACATTGCTTTGAGTCATTCGCAATCTCTCAAAGATCGAGAGTATAACTTCATCTTGAAGTCAGATAACCAAAACACTATAATGTAAAAAATTGAAGTACAACAAAGCCAGAATAACAATACAATAGCCAAAGGAGCATCCACTTAATGCTGAATACATTAAATAGATAAGCATCCCCAAAACTAAAACTACATCATGATAAAAACACATATCATTATGAATATCACATCTTCACATCATCTATATCATTATTCAACTTTAAAGAAGAAATGTAATCCTATAGTAGAACGACGATCAAGAGGGTCCTCGCGCCAATCAAAGATCGTAAAATGCATGTAATCAGAGGAAAGAGTGAGTGAGTAGTGAAGACCATGAAACATAGTGCCTTTGAGATATCGTAAAATGCTAACTAGAGCATCATAGTGCGGAGAGCGAGGAATAGCCATGAATCGACTAACAATATGAACAAAGATAAGCAATGTCGGACGAGTAACCGTGAGATAGACAAGACCGCCAACTAGTTGACGATATAAAGTAGCATTAGACAACGCGTGACCATCAAGAGGTGTGATACGAGTCTCAAGATCCACGAGTAGAGGCATTTTGAAATTCCAGAAGACCAAAGACGAGCCAAGAGATTAGAAGTATACTTGGCTTGGGAGAGAAAGTAACCAGATGGATCATGAGAGATTTCCAAGCTGAGAAAATAGCGAAGAAGACCCAAATCCTTCATTTCAAACTGGCGGCTGAGAAACTATTTGAGACTAGAGATACCCACTGTGTCATCGCCAGTGATGATCATATCATCCATATAGAGAAGAAGAATAATAATAATACCACGCCTGCTACTTAATAAAAAAGGGTAGAATCATAGGCACTGGAGGAGAATCCAAAATCATGAATGGTGGAGCTAAACTTGGTGAACCAGGCACGAGGAGCTTGTTTATACAAAAGTGTATAGGGAAAGAAAGTTGAGTAGGTTGTACGGTTGTTCACAAGCGGCGGTCTTACATAAAGAAATTATTGCCTCATTCGAGGCAAAGTGTTTGGGAAAGGATGGTCGGTTCGTGGGGCCACCATAGGTCCCATTTTAATAATCAACCGCTAATATGTACAATTCGTCAAGTATTATATGCCCGTAAAAATCACGCTGATCGATATCGATAGCTATGTGATCAGATTAGTTTTTTTCAACAGTTAACTATCACACCATCCGTTTTGTTTATACAAAACTGATTTGATCATATAGTTAACAACATCCGATTAACGTGATTTGTTATAAACATATAGTACTCAATGAGTTCTACATATTATACGCTTCGGATTATCAAAACGGAACCTTTAGTGGCCCCCCAAGGACCCAACATTACCATCAAACTTTATGGCTTTATATATGTAAATTTTTTTTTTGCCCAAAAAGTGTATGACCTACCTTCCTGCTGGGGCAATACGGCTGACATTGTAATTCAAACTTTTGTATTACAAAAATATATAAAATATTTTTTTAATATTTTTTATTTGTGAATAGTAATGACTTTTTTGCTTTTTGTGTAATTTTTTGATTTTTTTGATTTTTGTGGGACTCGCCAAACTTGGCCTTAATTGTGACAATTAATCTTTTTATACTTGATAGTTGTGATGTCATTTTTCTATTTATCTACTGTTAATGAAGCTAACACAAATTTAAAATGGAGATATCAAAGTGAAATTTGGTACTGATGCAAGAATTAAAGTGAAATTTTGATAAAAATATAAAGGTGCTAATAGCTGTGGCTCATATAATAAGTTTTGTCAACTTATTAAGGTCATATGTACAATGACAATGTGACATTAATTGTAACTTGATTTAAACCATAAAAGATTAATTATTAAAAGTGGCAGAGGCAAAAGAAATTTTGGTAGAACGAGTGATAAGTGAAATTTAACAAACACTTTTGCTTACATGGAAAAATAACAATAATATTTTTCTTTTTTCTTTCTTTCCTTATAAATTTTCAATGCCATGAAAAGCATCCTTTGGTAGAATTTTAATTACTAGTATGGCCGTTAAATAAATCAAGTTAAAAACTCATCATTCGGGATTAACTTATTATGTAAATAAGTCAAACATAAACATAATTTTAAACTTGTTAAGTTCTAATACTTGACTTTTGGGAAGTAGGAAAAAAGTTAACAAAGCTATTTATTGACTTTTTTTTAAGAAAACGTACAAAAAAGTAGAGGTGATATAACCCCAATAAACCAATATGATGGCTTTTTTCTTATATTCCCAAAATAAAGTTATTTAAACTCGACTTGTGTACAACTTGTTAAAAACTCATTCAAAATCAATTTGTTATATAAAAAAATAAAATTTGAATATAATTTTAAACTCGTTAAATTATCAAATCAAAATTAAACAACCTTACTTGGTTCATTTTCGACCCTAATTACTAGTTTTAGAAATATTGATTATTGCTTGTGCTCCGGTTTTTTCCAAGTTTGCCTGGGCCAGTTGGACAGCAAAGTTTGTCAAATTGGGCTTCAATTAAACAATGGGCCTCAAAGTGGGCCAATATTTGCTAGTTGAGCGTCATTACTAATTGGGCCTAAACTTGGGCCAGACAAGGGTCCATACTTGCCCAGCCGAAGTCCACGGCACATTTCCATCTTCATCTTCTCTTTCTCTCTCTCTCTACTCCCTCTCCTCAGTGCCCCCCGAGCTGAAAAGGGCGGGAAGTGGGCGACGAAGTGCGATAAGCAGAATCAAATACAGACGCCGACGAAGATCGAACCCCTCTCCGCAATCCCAAATTCCGAAAGCACAGAAGCAGAGACCACAGTCTCATTCGCCTCTTAAATGTTGATCTCAAAGTTCTTCTAGGGTTTGCTATCATCGCGTTCTTGATTGTCCTTTTCATGATTCATCGACTTCTAATTGCCGTTGAACATCCTCAGAAACCCAGGGTCGTGATCCCATTCCCTGCCCCAAAGATCATGGATCTTCCTCAGGTGAAACTTTCATCTACAATTTGAATGAACTCATATAATATATATGTGTGTGTGTGTGTGTATGATGTTGTGTGTGTTACTGAGATTTGGATGAATCAATTGTTGTAGTTTCAAGGTGATCACAAGGAGAGCTTGTATTGGGGAACTTATCGCCCTAACGTTTATCTTGGAATTCGTGCGAGGTATTCCACTGCCTTTTGTCAAATTTTATCTGCACTTTTTTTAGTTTATATATATATATGTGTATATGTATATTATAGAATCTATAAACTGTTGCTTTCATTGTTTCTAAAAAATGTAGTTTTTTCTAGTGGGAAAGTTGATTTTTTATAGATTTTTTAGTTGCTTTTTTAGCCGAAAACAAATGGGCTTTAGCCCAAAAAAAAAAAAAAAACAGCTTATTTTGCCAAAGCCAAATGGGGACTAGCTAATCATCCTAACAAGTGGTGAATTTAAGAACAAAGGTTATGATGTTTGCCTCCAGTTTAAGACTTATGTTTACTACAGCAATACAAAGAAGAGGCAGAGAGAGGGGGGAAAATAAAATTCCTTTTTTATGACTGTAAAATGATTTACGAACATAATTTTCATATAGAAATTAATTCAGAATTGTGTAGTAGGGTCACTTTCAAAATTATGAGTCAAAATAATGGGTGTTTTGATTTGAAATAAAAGGAGCCGAGGATGACTGGTGTTATATTATATGTGATATTTATATATTGTGTTTGAGCATTGTTTCTTCGATCCCAAGAGGTTCCATAAATTCACTGTGAAGTTTGTTAACCCTTTCAATTTTATCCATTGTGGTAAAGATGGTTGTAATTAACAGTTATTTATCAAAAAATAAATAAAGTTAACAGTTGTAGTTGTCAGGACTCCACAGTCTCTGGTTGCTGGATTGATGTGGCTTGGTTTAAAGGATGGAAGATATTTCATGCGACATGTCTGCCAAGATTCAGATGAATTGAAGACATACGGTTGGGCGGTCACAATGGACGGATTATGGACGCCAAATGCTAGTTGACCAAGATATGACCTTGATGACTAGTTTTTTGAAATCCAAAGAAGATGGCAGTGGCTATGGAGGGGACTGGGCAGTTCGAATTGATGTGCAAAGTGAGAAGTAAATATCTTTCCCACCAATCATACATTTGTCTTATCAAATACCTCTAATAAGCATGTTTTGTTTAGTGGATATAGTCCCAAAACTGGAGATTTTCTACAAGACAACCTATAAGAAAATAGCATGTGAATCTGAGGTGGAAATTACTGGTTTGCATAAAAAGAAATGTGTGTTAGCCTTGATTAACATCCATATACCCGTCATTGACCATTTTATGGCAATTGCACACATTTTTTCCTATGTTATGGTTTTTATTTGTTTGAAATTTTACACAGTAAAGATGCTGGGAATTATTGGTTTGCATTTTTAGCAGTTTAGGCATTAATTATGGGACCTTGTAAGAATACACTCATCAGTACTAACGATTGGGTTGTGTATTTGTGTTGCCAGTACATTTACCCATTGTTATAGTAGTAGTTTTATATTGTGGGTGCTTTGTAACAGTACTTCTATATTGTCGAAAGCAAACTTGTACTGAATGAATACTTCTCATGGGTTAAATGTGTTTGGAAATTTATCAAATAAATGTATATTTTTGGGGGGAAATTTTAAAAGGTCTATATTTAGGAATTACAAATCATGTCATCAGCTAACAATTGATTTTTGTAAATTAAATAGAATTTTAGGACTAAAGACGAAAACAAAGGATCATAAAAAATGTTTAGTTTTGTTGAATTTTAATTGCAAACAATTTATTGAAACCCCCCAAAGAAATGAATGAATTAAATTTAATTAATGACAGCATTGATACAAACAATGACAGGATGAAGATTAGAATGTGTTCTTATCTTAGAAGTCTTATTTTGAGAAAATATTTATTTGTTAATGAATTCAGCAATATATAAGGATGTGGCTATTCTTAAGTTCGAAACCTATGTGCTTGCCACGTGCTTCACACTTTGAAGTATAGCCTAGGAAGCTCTCTTTAGATCTGTGCCTCATGTCATGGTTTACAAATATGACTAAAGAAACTTGCTCGCTTCTTGGACTATGGCAGTGAGGTTCTTTTTTCTTTTTCTTTTTTTTTTTTTCAAATTGACTTTGTATACTCAGAAGAATTGGTAAATTACATTTATGTTCTCTTACTTAGCATAATTTATAGTTTTCACGCTTTTGTTTCATATCATGAATTCTTGAATATCTTCTATTCTTAAATTGGGAGTTGCTAGAAGGAGGATGGTATTACTGGCTTATGTTTCGCTCATTTGTTTTGTTTTTTATCAGATCCAAGCTTAGTGAGGAGATGCAAACTGTGCACCTTTTCTTCTATCTTATGGATGAAGATGGGAACGCTTTGAGTTTGAGTAGGGAGACCCTGAACATTCATGAGAATTCTCTCCTGGCTTTTGGATCACAAACAGATGTTGGCAGTTGGAATCTAAATTTAGAATCAATGGTATGTTGTCAAATAGATGCACAGGAACCTTCATTGTGAAAGAGGAAATAATTACTCACGCATGCCTGTGCTCCTCCATGTTTATGTATTTTGTGGCCCCAACAATATTTTTAATTCAGCTTTAATCTCAAACCAATTTCTTGCAGGGTGATTTGGAAGTCCATTATTCTGGCTTCAGGACATCTCACATTCACAATTTATCAGACCTTGTCCAGCAAAATCTTGGAGCCCAAGTAAGAATTAATGTTTTTTGTTGTCTGCTGTTTTTTCTGCATGCTAAATCATGTTGATTTCTGCTATTGGTAAAACATTCATTTGCTTCCATTTTACAGTGTTATAATCGTACTAGTGTTTCATGTTTCAGTTTTCAGCAGTGGTTCTTTCACTTATGCTGTGTGTGTGTGTGCGCGCTTGCTTGCTTGCTCACTCACACTCTTGTATGTGTTGTTAGGTGAGGAAGTTTGGTCGTTTGCAACTCTCAGACACTACCGATGATTCTTCAAACATTTTAGTATTTCAGGTAGGCAGTCAGGGAGGTAACAGGTTACATGTGTCCACGGACTATGATTGCCATTCTCAGGTTTCCATTTCTCTTCTACCCCATATGCTTTTCTGTTTTTTATGCAGATCTTGGGTAGGATTTCTTTCAGAACAGATGTAGCTTTTATATCTGGAACTGGTGTTAAAGATTTCAAGACTTAAAGAACGTCTCAGCAGCCTTACAGGTATCTTCTGTCAAGTTCTGTGCATGTTTCCTTTATCTTGATTGTGAACATTGTGTTTATAAGATTACAAGTGTCTCATTCTTTATGAAACTTCCTTATAAGTAATACTGGTATAACTTACCAGAAGCACAAGAAAACAGGCTGCTTGTTGGTATTGCCAAACAAGAAAGACTGCAGAATTAGATTTGAGGTAAATAACCTCTTTTCAATTTGAAAAGAGGCAACCAAAAATATTTAGCAATATGCTTGGAAGTCATGAAATCTAGAGGACTGCATATAGGATTACATGAAAACCTTCACTTACATTTTTTAATTAACTTGGTGGACAAGTTCAGTGAGGAAGGAAAAAGATCAACTTAATAGACAACGGAGAGTAAACGGGCATGCTGATTAAGAGAGAGGGGGGGACAATATTGGAATAATTGTTGTCTAAAAGACCTAGAATAAAAACTTCAAAGAATTGTTACAGAGATCGGATTCAGGTCAATTCATAACGCTCATTAATTTGATTTAGCAGAGGAAATGAAGAGTGAAGTTGTTAACGCTGTTAAAAGAAGTGAGTGGTGTAGTGCAGTCATTCTCACGGAGGGTGTAGAGATAAGATGGGTGCGCAGATCAAGATTTTAAGTCAATAGGCAATGTGATGATGTCAATGTCATTGACAAGAACTCAGCATAATGGTACCATTTTCCGACCACGATCCCAGTCCTCCCACCGAATTTCCTGTTTATTTTAAATTTTAATATTTTTGAACTTTTCGCTTTTGGGGAATTGAAATATCATCTGAATGTAGGATCATATTCCTTTTGCATAAACAAGTTGAACCCTCCCTCCTAAATTATATTTCTTTTTTGCGCAATATTACAATCCTTTTGTATGGACACGCTGACTTATACCCCAATTTCTTGTAATTTTTTGTTTACTTTCAATAGCACAAGCTATTTATTTCAGCTTTGTAAGTTGGGATAATTTTGCTTCATACTTTTGGGTACCTTACTGACTAGTCAACTAGATGAGAAGGAAAAAGAATTTGATGACAAATTCAAAAAATGCTTTAATTTGTCTGATGAGGTATCCATTCATATGAAATCCTTATATTTGTGTCATTTGTTTTTTGAAATCAAATAACTGTATGCAGAATTTTTAGGATCATGGCATGTCTTTGGTAGTTTTGTTGCAAGGAACATGTCACTATAAGCCTAGTCACATTGGTGACTGCAGGAAAATTATACAATTCTTAAGATACAGTTTTTATTATTATTATTGTTATTCTTATTATTATTATTTGGATGGTCTCATTGTGTTTAAACTTAAAATTATGAATATGTTGATAAAAGTTATTCAGCCAGTTCATAGGCTTAACAAGACTTTTTCAGCTCTCAGTTTGAAAAGAGCAATGATTGTCTCCCTTTTTTTTCGAGGCTTAGGGAGAGCTTGACCAATTCATAAATTTTGTGATCAAGATTTTAAGGAAAATTATACAATTCCTATGATCTCTTTTCTTGACCAACTCTTAAATTTTGTAGAGCGTTTTGATACACATGAAGATGTATAGGGTTTTGTTTTTCTCCTCTTTGTATACGGATGGCATTCCCTTGATGCCTTTTTAAATGAATCTTACTTTAACTTACCAAAATAAAATGTCAAGCAGTTCAAATAATCCCGGTGGCCATTTCATTTTATGTTTAAGTTGTATTCAATTGTACAAAATCTATATTTTGCATAAAATGAACTGTTCTGATATTATGATATGTTGTTTTCAGCTTGATTCTGAGTCCATCTCCACTGGTGAGGCTGCAGTTGCGAGTTTGTTGGGTGGAATTGGCTACTTTTATGGCCAATCAAAAATCTCAGTCCCAAGTAACTCTAATGTAAGTTTTACAGATCTGTATGTGATCGTCTTAATCATATCAAATCAATTATGTCTTCATGAATTCCATTTGAAACACACTATCTCCATCTAATATGATTAACTGTGTTTTGAGGGAGAGAGAGGAAGAGAGGTGGTTTGAGTTTACAAAAGTTATTAGGATAGATGGGCTGGGTTTACAGGTTAGCTGTAAAAGGTTTATTTGATTTAGCTTGATTGTGTGCATGATTTAATTAGGGGCCAAGTCATTGCTAATTAGAGTGGCCTGTAGGTTAAGTAACTTTAGGCCTAACAGACTGATGAATTTCTGCTGCAATAAAGTATTTGGAAGGCTTTTTTTGGAGAACAAAATTTTAGATATGATGTTGTCTTTTGACCGTCTTTTTTTTTATTTCTAGGTCTTGTTTTATATCCCCACAGCTTATAAAGTCAAGCTTATGTTGATATAATAATAATAATAATAATAATAATAATAATCTGATTTATAACCAAGATCAGATTTTACTAGATTTCAGGTAGATCCTAGTTTTTTTAGGATCCTTCTGAACATTTTAGCTACTGGATTCTTTTCCAGCCTACATCAAATCTCTATCTGGAATGTTTGTCATGTAAATAAGAAATTTGATGTAGAGCAGTTTTAAATTTGAAATTTGCAAGTAATGTTATGGAAAGGGAAACATTGAAATTTTAAATAAAAAAAACAGCACTTTATTTTGAAAAAAATAGAAGTTGAAATTTGATCACGCACTTTTGAAAATAAATTGGGGCACATTTCGGGAAACAATAAGTAATGGAAAGACAATTGTTTAGATTGATCACTCTAGTAGGAATCCTTCAAATTTCTCAGAATTCCCTTGGTCGGGCAACTATCACCCAATGGGTGATGACAATGACTTCGAGATCCAATGGTAAGTGTTAAACAAAATTGACTGGTTCCATTCACCCATCCTTGGGTTTGTTGCATTGTATCCCGGACACTATTCGTGGGTTATGTTATGTCAATAAGGCAAGTATGAGACTATGCTACTAGTATTGTTTGATCATTCCCTTGTGGAAGGAGTGGTATATTGACAGTAACAACTGATGTGCCATTTTGTGACCAAACTTGCCTCCTTTTGCATGGAGAGAGCATTAGCAGCTTCCAAACTAGGGCAGGATACCCTTCTTTCCGGTATTGTATTATTGCCTCTTTGAATGATTTAGTGAATCCTAGGTCTGACTTCTAAATTAGGACAGGGCAACCCTACCCCCCAAATAGGCATGGATGCAAATTATGTGCTTGTGTGATATTTTGGAAATGATTTGATTTGATTCCAGCCATCTAACAACGAGAAAGAACGTGATTTCATTCCCAAAGTCTGCGGAGTCTGACGTGGTAGTGATTTGATTCTGTGGTAATCCGAGTTGTTTGGGGGCAATGATGCAGTTACAAAGATTTGGGTGTTCAATTTAGGCAGTGATTCATAGTTTGATCTTGATTTGAGTAATCAGTAGTAAATTAGGGGGTGGTTTCCCAATTTTAAAGAATTTGAGTTTGAATTTGGGTTCTTACCTTAGTGATCAAAGAAGAAGAGGAAAAAGAAAAGAATGATTGGCTTTTTAAAATTTAAATCCCCAAGAAAACATGTTATTAAAGAATAACTTCTAAAAAAAAAAGAACTTTCCAACTTAAGTAGAGCCTCAGAGATTATGGAAGGTGTTTGATCGAATAAGAATCTTTAAGTCATCGACTTTGGGAGGAATTTCAACTTTTATGAAAAATGGTAGATAAGGAAGTGGTGACCAAATCTTCAATTTTGAATAAAATTCGAAATCCCCTAGAAAGACATGTGACTAAGGAGACAATTGTTTGATTAGATACTTGGAATAAGATCGAGAGCTCCTTGGGAGGAAAGAATTGTGAAAGAAAACTCGAGTAGAATTTTAAAAATTATGAAAAGTTTTTGATCAGACAGAAATCCTTAGGTTTTTGACTTTAGAGGGAATTTGATTTTATGGAAAAGTGTTGATGAGGAGGTGATGACTGAGTCTTTCACTTTGAAGTGAAATTTTGAATTTCCTTAGAAGACATTTGACTATAGGGTGATTGTTTGATTGATTTCTTGGAATAAGATCTAAAATTCTTTGGAAATTTTTTGAAAATAATATTTGAATAGAGTTCCGAAATTATGGAAACTTCTTTTCATCAGGTAAAACGCTTGGGCCGCTGACTTTGAGGGAAACTTAATTTTATGGAGAACTGTTAGACAAGGAAGTAATGATCGAGTCTCTCATTTTGAATAAAATTTTGATTCCTCAGACAAGATATTTGGCTAAAGGGTGATCGCTTTGGTTGATTCCTTGAATAAAATCCAAACTCCTCAAAACTTTCAAAAAAGAGGAAAGGGAAACATTGAAATTTTAAAGAAGAAAAAAAACACTTTATTTTGAAAAAGGATTTTGAAAAAATAGAAGTTGAAATTTGATCACGACTTTTGAAAATAAATTGGGGTACATTTCGGGAAACAATAAGTAATGGAAAGACAATTGTTTAGATTGATCACTCTGCACGAATCCTTTAAATTCCTCGAATTCCCTTGGTTGGGCTACTACCACCCAATGGGTGATGACGATGACTTCGAGATCCAATGGTAAGTGTTAAACAAAATTGACTGGTTCCATTCACCCATCCTCGGGTTTGTTGCATAGTATCCCGGACACTATTCGTGGATTATGTTATGTCAATAAGGCAAGCATGAGACTATGCTACTAGTACTGTTTGATCATTCCTTTGGGGAAGGAGTGGTATATTGATAGTAACCGATGTGCCCTTTTGTGACCAAACTTGCCTCCTTTTGCATGGAGAGAGCATTAGCAGCTTCCAAACTATAGCAGGATACCCTCCTTTCCAGGATTGTATTATTGCCTCTTTGAATGATTTAGTGAATCCTAGGTCTGATTTCCAAATTAGGATAGGGCAACCCTATCCCCCAAATAGGCACGAATGCAAATTATGTGCTTATGTGATATTTTGGAAATGATTTAATTTGATTTGATTCCAGCGATCTAACAACGAGAAAGACAGTGATTTCATTCCCAAAGGCTGGGGGGTCTGACGTGGCAGTGATTTGATTCTGTGACAATCGGAGTTATTTGGGGGCAATGATGCAGTTACAAAGATTTGGGAGTTCAATTTAGGCAGTGATTCATATTTTGATCTTGATTTGAGTAATCAGTAGTAAATTAAGGGGGTGGTTTCCCAATTTTAAAGAATTTGAGTTTGAATTTTGGTTCTTAGGTTAGTGATCAAAGAAGAAGAGGATAAAGAAAAGAATGATTGGCTTTTTAAAATTTAAATCCCCAAGAAAACATGTTATTAAAGAATAACTTCTAAAAAAAAAAAGGAACTTTCCAACTTAAGTAGAGCCTTGAAGATTATGGAAGGTGTTTGATCGAGTAAGAATCTTTAAGTCATTGACTTCAGGGGGAATTTTGACTTTTATGAAAAATGGTAGATAAGGAAGTGGTGACCAAATCTTCAATTTTGAATAAAATTCGAAATCCCCTGAAGGACATTTGACTAAGGAGACAATTGTTTGATTAGATACTTGGAATAAGATCGAGAGCTCCTTGGGAGGAAAGAATTGTGAAATAAAACACAAGTAGAATTTTAGAATTTATGGAAAGTTTTTGATCAGACAAAAATCCTTAGGTTTTTGACTTTAGAGGGAATTTGATTTTATGGAAAAGTGTTGATGAGGAGGTGATGACCGAGTCTTCCACTTTGAAGTGAAATTTTGAATTTCCTTAGAAGACATTTGACTATAAGGTGACTGTTTGATTGATTTCTTGGAATAAGATCTAAAATTCTTCGGAAATTTTTGAAAATAAAATTTAAATGGGGTTCAAATTATGGAAAGTTCTTTACATCTGGTAAAAACTTTTGGGTCATTGCTTTTTAGGGAACGTTAATTTTATGGAGAAATGTTAGACAAGGAAGTAATGATCGAGTCTCTCATTTCAAATAAATTTTGGTTCTGTACAAGATATTTGGCTAAAGGGTGATCGCTTGGTTGATTCCTTGAATAAAATCCTAACTCCTCAAAACTTTCAAAAAAGAGGAAAGGGAAACATTGAAATTTTAAAGAAAAAAAAAGGGCACTTTATTTTGAAAAAATAGAAGTTGAAATTTGATCACGACTTTTGAAAATAAATTGGGTCACATTTCGAAACATTAAGTAATGGAAATTCAATTGTTTAGATTGATCACTCTGGTAGGAATCCTTCAAATTCCTCAGAATTCCCTTGGTCGGGCAACTATCACCCAATAGGTGATGACGATGACTTCGAGATCCAATGGTAAGTGTTAAACAAAATTGACTGGTTCTATTCACCCATCCTCGGGTTTGTTGCATAGTATCCCGGACACTATTCGTGGGTTATATTATGTCAATAAGGGAAGCATGAGACTATGCTACTAGTACTGTTTGATCATTCCCTTGTGAAAGGAGTGGTATATTGATAGTAACAACTGATGTGCCCTTTTGTGACCAAACTTGCCTCCTTTTGCATGGAGAGAGCATTAGCAGCTCCCAAACTAGGGCAGGATACCCTCCTTTCCAGGATTGTATTATTGCCTCTTTGAATGATTTAGTGAATCCTAGGTATGACTTTTAAATTAGGACAGGGCAACCCTACCCCCCAAATAGGCATGAATGCAAATTATGTGCTTATGTGATATTTTGGAAATGATTTGATTTGATTTTATTCTAGCGATCTAACAACGAGAAGGACAATGATTTCATTCCTAAAGTTTGGGGAGTCTGACGTGGCAGTGATTTGATTCTGTGACAATCGGAGTTATTTGGGGGCAATGATGCAGTTACAAAGATTTGGGGGTTCAATTTAGGCATTGATTCATATTTTAATCTTGATTTGAGTAATCAGTAGTAAATTAGGGGGGTGGTTTCCCAATTTTAAAGAATTTGAGTTTGAATTTGGGTTCTTAGCTTAGTGATCACAGAAGAAAAGGATACAGAAAAGAATGATTGGCTTTTTAAAATTTAAATCCCCAAGAAAACATGTTATTAAAGAATAACTTCTTAAAAAAAAAAAGGAACTTTCCAACTTAAGTAGAGCCTCGGGGATTATGTAAGGTGTTTGATCGAATAAGAATCTTTAAGTCATTGACTTTAGGGGGAATTTCGACTTTTATGAAAAATGGTAGATAAGGAAGTGGTGACTAAATCTTCAATTTTCAATAAAATTCGAAATCCCCTGGAAAGACATTTGACTAAGGAGACAATTGTTTGATTAGATACTTGGAATAAGATCGAGAGCTCCTTGGGAAGAAAGAATTGTGAAAGAAAATCCGAGTAGAATTTTAGAAATTATGGAAAGTTTTTGATCAGACAGAAATCCCTAGGTTTTTGACTTTAGAGGGAATTTGATTTTATGGAAAAGTGTTGATGAGGAGGTGATGACTGAGTCTTCCACTTTGAAGTGAAATTTTGAATTTCCTTAGAAGACATTTGACTATAAGTGACTGTTTGATTGATTTCTTGGAATAAGATCTAAAATTCTTTGCAAATTTTTGAAAAAAATTTGAATAGAGTTCTAAAATTATGGGAAGTTCTTTTCATCAGGTAAAAACCTGGAGAAATGTTAGAGAAGGAAGTAATGACCGAGTCTCTAATTTTGAATAAAATTTTAGTTCCTGTGCAAGATATATGTCTAAAGGGTGATCGTTTGGTTGATTCCTTGGAATAAAATCCGAACTCCTCAAAACTTTCAAAAAAAAAAGAGGAAAGGGAAATATTGAAATTAAATAATAAAAAAAAAAATAGCACTTTCTTTTGAAAAAAATAGAAGTTGAAATTTGATCACGCACTTTTGAAAACAAATTGGCGCACATTTCGGGAAACAATAAGTAATGGAAAGACAATTGTTTAGATTGATCACTCTGGTAGTAATCCTTCAAATTCCTCAGAATTCCCTTGCTCGGGCAACTATCACCCAATGGGTGATGACGATGACTTCGAGATCCAATGGTAAGTGTTAAACAAAATTTGTTGGTTCCATTCACCTATCCTTAGGTTTGTTGCGTAGTATCCCGGACACTATTCGTGGATTATGTTATGTCAATAAGGCAAGCATGAGACTATGCTACTAGTACTGTTTGATCATTCCCTTGTGGAAGGAGTGGTATATTGAAAGTAACAACTGATGTGCCCTTTTGTGACCAAACTTGCCTCCTTTTGCATGGAGAGAGCATTAGCAGCTTCCAAACTAGGGCAGGATACTCCCCTTTCCCGGATTGTATTCTTGCCTCTTTGAATGATTTAGTGAATCCTACGTCTGATTTCTAAATTAGGACAGGGCAACCCTATTCCCCAAATAGGCACGAATGCAAATTATGTGCTTATGTGATATTTTGGAAATGATTTAATTTGATTTGATTCTAGCGATCTAACAACGAGAAAGACAGTGATTTCATTCCCAAAGGCTGGGGGGTCTGACATGGCAGTGATTTGATTCTGTGACAATCGGAGTTATTTGGGGGCAATGATGCAGTTACAAAGATTTGGGAGTTCAATTTAGGCAGTGATTCATATTTTGATCTTGATTTGAGTAATCAGTAGTAAATTAGGGGGGTGGTTTTCCAATTTTAAAGAATTTGAGTTCGAATTTGAGTTCTTAGCTTAGTGATCAAAGAAGAAGAGGATAAAGAAAAGAATGATTGGCTTTTTAAAATTTAAGTCCCCAAGAAAACATGTTATTAAAGAATAACTTCTAAAAAAAAAAGGAACTTTCCAACTTAAGTGGAGCCTCGGAGATTATGGAAGGTGTTTGATCGAGTAAGAATCTTTAAGTCATTGACTTCAGGCGGAATTTCGACTTTTATGAAAAATGGTAGATAAGGAAGTGGTGACCAAATCTTCAATTTTGAATAAAATTTGAAATCCCCTAGAAAGACATTTGACTAAGGAGACAATTGTTTGATTAGATACTTGGAATATGATCGAGAGCTCCTTCGGTGGAAAAATTGTGAAAGAAAACCCGAGTAGAATTTTAGAAATTATGGAAAGCTTTTGATTGGACAGAAATCCTTAGGCTTTTGACTTTAGAGGGAATTTGATTTTGTGGTAAAGTGTTGATGAGGAGGTGATGACCGAGTCTTTCACTTTGAAGTGAAGTTTTGAATTTCCTTTGAAGACATTTGACAATCTGATGTTGTTTGATTGATTTCTTGGAATAAGATCTAAAATTCTTTGGAAAATTTTTCAAAATAAAATTTGAATAGAGTTCCAAAATTATGGAAAGTTCTTGTCATCAGGTAAAAACCTTTGGGCCACTTACTTTGAGGGAACTTTAATTTTATGGAGAAATGTTAGACGAGGAAGTAATGACCGAGTCACTCATTTCGAATAAAATTTTGCTTCATGTACAATATATTTGGCTAAAGGGTGATCGTTTGGTTGATTCCTTGGAATAAAATCTGAACTCCTCAAAACTTTTGAAAAAAAAGAGGAAAGGGAAACATTGAAATTTTAAAGAAAAAAAAAACGGCACTTTATTGTGAAAAAAATAGAAGTTAAAATTTGATCACGCACTTTTGAAATTAAATTGGCGCACATTTCGGGAAACAATAAGTAATGGAAGGACATTTTTTTAGATTGATCACTCTGGTAGGAATCCTTGAAATTCCTCAGAATTCCCTTGGTCGTGCAACTATCTCCCAATGGGTGATGACGATGACTTCGAGATCCAATGGTAAGTGTTAAACAAAATTGACCGGTTCCATTCACCTATCCTCGGGTTTGTTGCACAGTATCCCGGACACTATTCATGGGTTACGTTATGTCAATAAGGCAAGCATGTGACTATGCTACTAGTACTGTTTGATCATTCCCTCGTGGAAGGAGTGGTATATTGATAGTAACAACTGATGTGCCATTTTGTGACCAAACTTGCCTCCTTTTGCATGGAGAGAGCATTAATAGCTTCCAAACTAGGGTAGGATACCCTCATTTCCAGGATTGTATTCTTGCTTCTTTGAATGATTTAGTGAATCCTAGGGCTAACTTCTAAATTAGGACAGGGCAACCCAACCCCCCAAATAGGCATGATTGCAAATTATGTGCTGATGTTATATTTTGGAAAAGATTTGATTTGATTTTATTGACGATCTAACAACGAGAAAGATTGATTACATTCCCAAAGTCTGGGGAGTCTGTCGTGGCAATGATTTGATTTGATTTTGTGGCAATCCGAGTAATTTGGGGGCAACGATGCAGTTACAAAGATTTGGGGTTCAATTTAGGCAGTGATTCATATTTTGATCATGATTTGAGTAATCAGTAGTAAATTAGGGGCGTGGTTTCCCAATTTTAAAGAATTTGAGTTTGAATTTGGGTTTTTACCTTGCTGATCAAAGAAGAAGAGGAAAAAGAAAAGAATGATTGCCTTTTTAAAATTTAAATCCCCAAGAAAACATTTTATTAAAGAATAACTTCAAAAAAAAAAAAAAGGAACTTTCCAACTTAAGTAGAGCCTTGGAGATTATGGAAGGTGTTTGATCGAATAAGAATCTTTAAGTCATTGACTTTAGGGGGAATTTCGACTTTTCTGAAAAATGGTAGACAAGGAAGTGGTGACCAAATCTTCAATTTTGAATAAAATTTGAAATCCCCTAGAAAGACATTTTACTAGGAAGACAATTGTTTGATTAGATACTTGGAATAAGATCGAGAGCTCCTTGGGAGGAAAGAATTGCGAAAGAAAACCCGAGTAGAATTTAAGAAATTATGGAAAGTTTTTGATCAGACAAAAATCTATAGGTTTTTGACTTTAGAGAGAATTTGATTTTATGGAAAAGTGTTGATGAGGAGGTGATGACCGAGTCTTTCACTTTGAAGTGAAATTTTGAATTTCCTTAAATGACATTTGACTATAAGGTGACTGTTTGATTGATTTCTTGGAATAAGATCTAAATTTCTTTGTAAATATTTTGAAAATAAAATTTGAATGGAGTTCCGAAATTATGGAAAGTTCTTTTCATCAGGTAAAAATCTTTGGGCCGCTGACTTTGAGGGAACCTTAATTTTATGGAGAAATGTTAGACAAGGAAGTAATGACCGAGTCTATCATTTCGAATAAGATTTTGGTTCCTGTACAAGATACTTGGCTAAAGGGTGATCGTTTTGTTGATTCCGTTGATTGAAATCCGAACTGCTCAAAACTTTCGAAAAAAATAGAAAAGGGAAACTTTGAAACTTTAAAGAAAAAAAAACGGCACTTTATTTTGAAAAAAATAGAAGTTGAAATTTGATCACGTACTTTTGAAAATAAATTGGGGCACATTTCGGGAAACAATAAGTAATTGAAAGACATTTGTTTAGATTGATCACCCTGATTAGAATCCTTTAAATTCCTCAGAATTCCCTTGGTCGGGCAACTATCACCCAATGGGTGATGACGATGACTTCGACATCCAATGGTAAGTGTTAAACAAAATTGACTGGTTCCATTCACCTCTCCTCGTGCTTGTTGCATAGTGTCCTAGACACTATTCATGGGTTATGTCAATAAGGCAAGCATGAGACTATGCTGCTAGTATTGTTTGGTCATTCCCTTGTGGAAGGTGGTATATTGATAGTAACAACGATGTTCCCTTTTGTGACCAAACTTGCCTCCTTTTGCATAGAGAGCATCAGCGACTTCAAACTAGGGCAGATACCCTCCTTTCGGGATTGTATTATTGCCTCTTTGAATGATTTAGTGAATCCTAGGTCGACTTCTAAATTAGGGCGGGGCAACCCTATCCCCCAAATAGGCACGAATGCAAATTATGTGCTTATGTGATATTTTGGAAATGATTTGATTTGATTTTATTCTAGCGATCTAACAACGAGAAAGACAGTGATTTCATTCCTAAAGTTTGGAGTCTGACGTGTGATGATTTGATTCTGTGTGGCAATCTGAGTTATTTGGGGCAATGATCACGATTACAAAGATTTGCGGGTTCAATTTAGGCAGTATTTCATATTTTGATCTTGTTTTGAGTAATCAGTAGTAAATTAGGGGGGTGGTTTGCCAATTTTAAAGAATTTGATTTTGAATTTGGGTTCTTAGGTTAGTGATCAAAGAAGAAGAGGATAAAGAAAAGAATGATTGGCTTTTTAAAATTTAAATCCCCAAGAAAACATGTTATTAAAGAATAACTTCTAAAAAAAAAAAGGAACTTTCCAACTTAAGTAGAGCCTCGGAGATTATGGAAGGTGTTTGATCGAGTAAGAATCTGTAAGTTATTGACTTCAGGGGGAATTTTGACTTTTATGAAAAATGGTAGATAAGGAAGTGGTGACCAAATCTTCAATTTTGAATAAAATTCGAAGTCCCTTGAAAGACATTTGACTAAGGAGAATTGTTTGATTAGATACTTGGAATAAGATCGAGAGCTCCTTGGGAGGAAAGAATTGTGAAATAAAACACAAGTAGAATTTTAGAATTTATAGAAAGTTTTTGATCAGACAAAAATCCTTAGGTTTCTGACTTTAGAGGGAATTTGATTTTATGGAAAAGTGTTGATGAGGAGGTGATGACCGAGTCTTCCACTTTGAAGTAAAATTTTGAATTTCCTTAGAAGACATTGACTATAAGGTATTTGTTTGATTGATTTCTTGGAATAAGATCTAAAATTCTTTGGAAATTTTTGAAAATAAAATTTAAATGGGGTTCGAAATTATGGAAAGTTCTTTACATCTGTAAAAACGTTTGGGCATTGTCTTTTAGGAGCGTTAATTTTATGGAGAAATGTTAGACAGGGAAGTAATGATCGAGTCTCTCATTTCGAATAAAATTTTGGTTCCTGTACAAGATATTTGGCTAAAGGGTGATCGTTTGGTTGATTCCTTGGAATAAAATCCGAACTCCTCAAAACTTTCGAAAAAAAAAGATGAAAGGAAACATTGAAATTTTAAAGGAAAAAAAAAATTACGGCACTTTATTTTGAAAAGGGATTTTCAAAAAAATAGAAGTTGTTATTTTGGTCATGCACTTTTGAAAATAAATTGGGGTACATTTCGGAAAACAATAAGTAATGGAAAGACAATTGTTTAGATTGATCACCCTGATTGGAATCCTTTAAATTAAATCGAGAACTCCTTTGTCGGGCAACTATCACCCAATGGGTGATGACGATGACTTCGAGATCAATGGTAAGTGTTAAACAAAATTGACTTGTTAGATTCACGATCCTAGGGTTTTTGCATAGTATCACGAACACTATTAAGTGGGTTATGTTATGTCAATAAGGCAAGCATGAGGCGTGCTACTAATCTTGTTTTATCATTCCCTTGTGGAAGGAGTGGTATATTGACAGTAACAACTGATGTGCCCTTTTGTGACCAAACTTTCCTTCTTTTGCATGTAGAGAGCATTAGCAGCTTCCAAACTTGGGCAGGATATCCTCCTTTCCAGGATTTTATTATTGCCTCTTTGAATGATTTAGTGAATCCTAGGTCGACTTCTAAATTAGGAGGGTAACCCTATCCCCAAATAGGCACGAATGCAAATTATGTGCTTATGTGATATTTTGGAAATGATTTGATTTGATTTGATTGACGATCTAACAACGAGAAAAGCGGTGATTTCATTCCCAAAGTCTGGGGAGTCTGACGTGGCAGTGATTTGATTCTGTGGCAATCCGAGTTATTTGGGGGCAATGATGCAGTTACAAAGATTTTGGGCTTCAATTTAGGCAGGGATTCATATTTTGATCATGATTTGAGTAATGATAGTAAATTAGGGGTGGTTTCCCAATTTTAAAGAATTTGAGTTTGAATTTGTGTTTTTACATTAGTGATAGAAGAAGAAGAGGAAAAAGAAAAGAATGATTGCCTTTTTAAAATTTGAATCCCCAAGAAAATATGTTATTAAAGAATAACTTCTAAAAAAAAAGAACTTTCCAACTTAAGTAGAGCCTCAAAGATTATGGAAGGTGTTTGATTGAATAAGAATCTTTAAGTAATTGACTTTGGGAATTTAGACTTTTATGAAAAATTGTAGATAAGGAAGTGGTGACCAAATCTTCAATTACGAATAAAATTGAAATCTCCTAGAAAGACACTTGACTAAGGTGACAATTGTTTGATTAGATGCTTGGAATAAGATCGAGAGCTCCTTGGGAGGAAAGAATTGTGAAAGAAAACCGAGTAGAATTTTAGAAATTATGGAAAGTTTTTGATTAGGCAGAAATCTTTAGGTTTTTGACTTAAGAGAATTTTATTTTATGGAAAAGTGTTGATGAGGAGGTGATGATCGAGTCTTTCACTTTGAAGTGAAATTTTGAATTTCCTTAGAAAACATTTGACTATCTGATCCTTTGTTTGATTGATTTCTTGAAATAAGATCTAAAATTCTTTGGAAATTTTTGAAAATAAAATTTGAATAGAGTTTGAAATTATGGAAAGTTCTTTTCATCTGGTAAAAGCGTTTGGGCCTTGATTACGAGGAACCTTAATTTTATGGAGAAATGTTAGACAAGGAAGTAATGTGAGTCTCTCATTTTGAATAAAATTTTGTTCCTATAAAAGATATTTGGCTCAAGGGTGATCGTTTAGTTTATTCCTTCGATAAAATCGAACTCCTCAAAACTTTCGAAAAAAGAGGAAAGGAAACATTGAAATTTTAAAGTAAAAAAAACGGCACTTTATTTTGAAGAAGGATTTTGAAAAAAATAGAAGTTGAAATTTTATCCATGATTTTGAAAATAAATTGGGGCACATTTCGGGAAACAATAAGTAATGGAAAGACAATTGTTTAGATTGATTACTCTGGTAGGAATCCTTTAAATTCCTCAGTATTCCCTTGGTCGAGCAACTATCACCCAATGGGTGATGACGAGACCGAGATCCAATGGTAAGTGTTAAACAAAATTGACTGGTTCAATTCACTTAACCTCGGGTTTGTTGCGTAGTGTCTCGGAAACTATTTGTGGGTTATGTTATGTCAATAAGGCAAGCATGTGACTATGCTACTAGTACTGTTTGATCATTCCTCGTGGAAGGTGGTATATTGATACTAACAAGCGATGTGCCCTTTGTGACCAAACTTGCCTCCTTTGGCATGGAGAGTGCATTAGCAACTTCAAACTAGGCGAGGATACCCTCCTTTCTAGGATTGTATTATTGCCTCTTTGAATGATTTGGTGAATCCTAGGTCTGACTTCTAAATTAGGACAGGACAATCCTACAGCGAAATTGGCATGAATGCAAATTATGTGCTTATGTGATATTTTGAAAATAATTTGATTTGATTTGATTCTAGCGATCTAACAACGAGAAAGACAGTGGTTTCATTCCCAAAGTCTGGGGAGTGACATGGCATTGATTTGATTCTGTGGCAATCCGGGTTATTTAGGGGCAATGATGCAGTTGCAAAGATTTGGGTGTTCAATTTAGGCAGTGATTCATATTTTGATCACGATTTGAGTGTCAATGATAAATTAGGGGTTGGTTTCCCAATTTAAAAAAATTTGAGGTTGAATTTGGGTTCTTACCTTAGTGATCAAAGAAGAAGAGGAAAAAGAAAAGAATGATTGCCTTTTTAAAATGTAAATCCCCAAGAAAACATGTTATTAAAGAATAACTTCTAAAAAAAAGAAGAACTTTCCAACTTAAGTAGAGCCTCGGAGATTGTGGAAGGTGTTTGATCGAAAAAGAATCTTTAAGTCATTGACTATAGGAATTTCGACTTTTATGAAAAATGGTAGATAAGGAAATGGTGACCAAATCTTCAATTTTGAATAAAATTAAAATCCTCTAGAAAACATTTGACTCGGAGACAATTGTTTGATTAGATACTTGGAATAGTATCAAGAGCTCCTTGGGAGAAAAAATTGTGAAAGAAAACCGAGTAGAATTTTAGAAATTATGGAAAGTTTTTGATCGATGAAATCCTTAGGTTTTTGACTTTAGAGGAATTTGATTTTATGGAAAAGTGTTGATGAGGAGGTGATGGTAGTCTTTCACTTTGAAGTGAAATTTTGAATTTCCTTATAAGACATTTGACTATAAGGTGATTGTTTGATTGATTTTTTGGAATAAGATCTAAAATTTTTTGGAAATTTTTTGAAAATAAAATTTGTGTAGAGTTTCGAAATTATGGAAAGTTCTTTTCATCAAGTAAAAGCGTTTGGGGTGCTGACTTTGAGAGAACCTTAATTTTATGGAGAAATGTTAGACAAGGAAGTAATGACCGAGTCTCTCATTCCGAATAAAATTTTGGTTCCTGTCCAAGATATTTGGCTAAAGGGTGATCGTTTAGTTGATTCCTTGGAATAAAATCCGAACTCCTCAAAACTTTCGAAAAAAAAGAGGAAAGGGAAACATTAAAATTTTAAGGAAAAAAAAGCGGCACTTTATTTTGAAAAAATAGAAGTTGAAATTTGATCACGCACTTTTGAAAATAAATTGCACATTTTGGCAAACTATAAGTAATGGAAAGACAATTGTTTAGATTGATCACTTTGGTAGGAATCCTTCAAATTCCTCGGAATTCCCTTAATTGGCAACTATCACCCATTGGGTGATGACGATGACTTCGAGATCAATGGTAAGTGTTAAACAAAATTATTTGGTTCCATTCACCTAACCTCGGGTTTGTTGCATAGTATCCGGACACTATTAAGTGGATTATGTTATGTCAATTAGGCAAGCAGGAGACTATGCTACTTGTTGAATGTAACAATTTCTATGTAACAATTTTTACCTACTCCACCTACAAATACTCCACATTAGTTAGTGCTCCATTAGTTAGTGCTATAGTTAGTGCCCCATATAGTTAGTGATACAGTTAGTGATCCATTATGGTATAGTGCTCCATTATGGCTCCATTGTATCCCATTTCTCTCTATAAAAGAGAGCTCTTGTAAGAACATTATAGATCAATCAATATAAATCAATAATATCAATACATTAATTGCCTACATGGTATCAGAGCGGGTTTAGCACCTAGTATTTTTCGCTTCACCGGGCGGCAACCTCGCCTTGGCCGCCCGCCGGACCTCAACCTACTTCACTTGGTTTCTTTTTCTCTTTCTCAATTCTTCCAAAAACATCCCATCAACACAGCTTCAAGCATTTCTTGATGGGCACTTCTTATCTCATCAAGGTTGATCACCTTTCTTTTTGCCGCTGATTGCTCCGTGTAGCAGCTGGAACAGCTGGATTCTGCTCATCTTTCTTATTCGTGCCATCTGGGGCGGACCCACTCCCATTCCGTGAGGCAGCCAATTCCATCGACTCTGTATTGGTAACAGACATAGATGGAGTCATTTCTTCCTCAATTGGCAGCGTTGGTTTTGATCCCTCTAAAGCAATGCCAAGAACAATTTTATCTTCCAATGCAGGACTAGACACTGATGACAATCCAATAGGGCTCTCCCCATCTTGCCTGCCAGATTCCTGGGAAGGTAGAGGTGGCTTGTTGTCAACAGAATTCACTTCTTTCACTCCATCCCTAGCATTTTTCTTGAGGCTGCTTCAATCTTGGCGATCCTTGAGCCCTAAGTTTTGCCTTTGCAGATTCAGTTGCTGCCATATAGCTTGCACGGTTGGAGTGTTCTGTGAGACATTCTCAGGATATTCCTGTTTTCGGGAAAGATTTCCTCCTCTTGGTTTTCTAGTTCTCGTTAGACTGATCTTCCTTGGAGCTCCTCCTGGGTGGCCTTCCTCAGGATCCATTAAATTTGAGGATGTTGTCCTCCGTTACAGATCTGAACTTCCTCCAGTCTTGCATGGTTTGTCCTTCACAGTACCTCCAAGTGACAAAGTGGGAATAGTTGGGAGAACTGGGGCTGGGAAATCTAGCATGCTCAACGCTTTATTTAGGATTGTAGAACTGGAAAGAGGAACTGTGAGATTTAATCTTGATCCTTTCAGCGAAGCTGGCAATTAGATGGGCAGAGAAGATGGCTTGCCTCTTCTCGTTGGGCTGCAACTACCCAGTATGCTCTTGCTGTCAGCCTCACTTAAATGCAGAATGACCTTATACAGTTGGAAATTGCAGATTAGAGCAATATTCTCACAAAAACAAAAGATGCAGTTATAACCCTGCAGGGAGTTTTGGAGGGGAAGCATGACAAGGTCATTGAAGAGACCCTTAATCAGTACCTGGTGCCTAGTGATAGATGGTGGTCATCTCTCTACTCAAGGACATCCACCACTATGTCCACTTTTCAACTCATCCTCTACCACCTTTTGCACACACTCAATACCCATTTTTATTTTTTCTTCACCTTTTGCACCCCACTCACCGACTCCCTCAAATCTCCACTTTCTTTATTTTATTTTTTCTTTCTTTTTTCATTCAAAAAAATATATATATATATATATACCATCTCGATTTGCACACCAAACCTTCCCTTATTTTATTCATCTCGGGGATCAACCCCGATCACATTTTTACAACAAAAAAAAAAAAAACCCACAAAAACAAATCAACCACAACAACCACACAACAAAACCGACCTTATTTTTTTGCCTCTTCCGTTGTTCTCTTCTTTTTGCCTTTGTCTTGGGCGTCCCTTGCCGGTACTGCCTCCGTGTTTCCCACGCCGCCAAGTACGTTCACTTTTCGTTGCTCCTCAACTGTCACATATGGCGGGCCTCCAATCGAGCATCACGGTGGCCTTCGCAGTTCCTTTTTACGCCTTGACACATATCTCTGCTCGGGCATCCGTATACATGCTCTGGAAGCGAGCGATTGAACTTTTACTGCACCTCATTTGTTCTACTCACGAAGGCGGTCACGGAGTTTGAGACGCGATCATGGTCTCAACACATGACTTCAATGTGTAATAATTACGCCTCAATATCCGATTGTGCGGCCATTCTTTGCTCCACTGACGGCATCGGAAAGTTCAACGGCGCAAAACCGGGCGCTTGGTCGAGTTCAAAGGCCATAATGCAGGTTGTGGCCTCGTTGAGGTCGGGAAGAGAGTGAGACCACGGGACGAAGAGGCTATGTTACGGGTATGAATTTGGAAGAAGAAGCCATTTTCGAACAACGTGTTCTGAGTATCTCTCGAAGTGTTCTGAGAGAGAACAAAGAGTTTTTAAATTTGGTTTGTTATGCATCGGCGACCTACGCCTTAGTTTAAGTAGGCAAAGCGGAACCGCGCCTTCTGGCGCCTCTCAACGCCAGACGACAAATCGTAGCGCCTTTTGATAGTGTCGGGCACATCTTTTGATGGCACGCTTTTGATAAAATTAGGCACGCCTTTTGAGGTCCTACAAGACTCGATGCGCTGTCTCGACATTGATTAGGTTAGCTTCTATATGGGTCCGACAAGACTCGTAAACTGTTCGACATTGATTAGGTTAGCTCCTATATGGGTAAAACAAGACTCGATAAAGCTGTCCGACTTTGATTTGGTTAGCTTCTATATGGGTCCGACAAGACTCGTAAAGCTGTCTACATTGATTAGGTTAGCTCCTATATGGGTCCGACAAGACTCGTAAAGCTGTCCCGACTTTGATTAGGTTAGCTTCTATATGGGTCGACAAGACTTGGTAAGCTGTTAAAACATTGATTTGGTTCTCGGCTCTAGCGGTTAAACCTGACTATATAGTGTCTTCTAGCGATCCGACATGACCTCAAAGCTGTTTTCTAGCGGTCCGACATGACCCGTAAGCTCTTCTACCTTGATACGCCATAACCATACGGTCTTCTAGCGGTTTGACATGACCCGTAAATTTTTTTCTAGCGGTCCGACATGACCACATCGCTGTTTTTCTAGCGATGCGACATGACCGTAATCGCTGTTTTCTACATCGGTCCGATATGACCCCATAAACTATCTTCTACAACGGTCCGACATGACCCCATAAACTGTCTTCTACATCTGTCTGCCATAACCATACGGTCTTCTACAACGGTCTGACACGACCATACAGTGTCTCCTATCCACTTTTATTTTATTTGTCAGATTATTTTTTCTTGTTTTGTTACTCTCTCCAAACTTAAGTTGGTTAGTTCCTAACCCCCTTGAGTTTGAGGGGGGCTGTTGAATGTAACAATTTCTATGTAACAATTTCTACCTACTCCACCTACAAATACTACACCTACTCCACATTAGTTAGTGCTCCATTAGTTAGTGCTATAGTTAGTGCCCCATATAGTTAGTGATATAGTTAGTGATCCATTATGGTATAGTGTTCCATTATGGCTCCATTGTATCCCATTTCTCTCTATAAAAGAGAGTTCTTGTAAGAACATTATAGATCAATCAATATAAATCAATAATATCAATACATTAATTGCCTACCCTACTAGTCCTGTTTGTTCATTCCCTTTTGGAAAGAGTGGTATATTGATAGTAACAACTGATGTGCCCTTTTGTGACCAAACTTGCCTCCTTTTGCATGGAGAGAGCATTAGCAGCTCCCAAACTAGGGCAGGATACCCTCCTTTCCAGGATTGTATTATTGCCTCTTTGAATGATTTAGTGAATCCTAGGTCTGATTTCTAAATTAGGACAGGGCAACCCTTACCGCCAAGTAGGCATGAATGCAAATTATGTGCTTATGTGATATTTGAAATTATTTGATTTGATTTGATTTCAGCGATCTAACAACGAGAAAGACAGTGATTTCATTCCCAAAGTTTGGGGAGTCTGACGTGGCAGTGATTTGATTCTGTGGCAATCCGAGTTATTTGGGGGCAATGATGCAGTTACAAAGATTTGGGTGTTTAATTTAGACAGTGATTCATATTTTGATCATGATTTGAGTAATCAGTAGTAAATTAGGGGGTGGTTTCCCAATTTTAAAGAATTTGAGTTTGAAATTGGGTTCTTACCTTAGTGATCAAAGAAGAAGAGGAAAAAGAAAAGAATGATTGCCTTTTTAAAATTTGAATCCCCAAGAAAAACATGTTATTAAAGAATAACTTCTAAAAAAAAAAAGGAACTTTCCAACTTAAGTAGAGCCTCGGAGATTATGGAAGGTGTTTGATCGAATAAGAATCTTTAGGGCATTGACTTTAGGGGGAATTTTGACTTTTATGAAAAATGGTAGATAAGGAAGTAGTGATCAAATCTTCAATTTTTGAATAAAATTCGAAATCCCCTAGAAAGACATTTGACTAAGGAGACAATTGTTTGATTAGATACTTGGAATAAGATCGAGGGCTCCTTGGGAGGAAAGAATTGTGAAAGAAAACCCGAGTAGAATTTTAGAAATTATGGAAAGTTTTTGATCAGACAGAAATCCTTAGGTTTTTGACTTTAGAGGGAATTTGATTTTATGGAAAAGTGTTGATGAGGAGGTGATGACCGAGTCTTTCACTTTGAAGTGAAATTTTGAATTTCCTTAGAAGACATTTGACTATAAGGTGACTGTCTATGTTGCATGGACACGGACACGCGACACGACACGGACACGACACGACGGACAAAAACACAAATTTTCAAAAAATAGAGGACACGACACGTTGGGGACACGTTTAATATATATAATTAATTTTATTTATTATGTCTAAAAAAAAATTTATTAATTTTTATACAAGTACAATAATAATAAAATCAATAAACATAATTTTTTTAAAAAAAATTAATAAAAATGAGTGTTTTAAATAAAAACAATTTATTTTATGAATTTTAGGTTTAATAAAAATAAAGATAAAAAAAAAAAAGAAAAAGAAAAAAAAGAGTGAAGGAAATAAAAGAGGAGAGAGAGAGAAACGTGTGAAATAAAAAAAGAGGGGTAAGTGAAGCAAAAAGGGAAAGTGAATCAGCAAAAGGGGAGGAGAAAAGAGAGAGAGAGAACAGGAGAAGTCGAAGAAGAACAGGGAGGAGAAGAAGGAGAAGAAGATGGAGACAGAAGAGGACGAGGCGAAGAAATGGAGACAGAAGAATACCTCAGCTTCTTCATTGATCAGAACAGGTTTGGCTCCTCTCTTCCCCTCCCTCCATCTCTTTCTCTGTCTGTCTCCTCTCATCTCCTCCCTCGATCTGTCTTCTCTCGTTCCTTGATCTCTTTCGCTGTCTCCTCTTCTCCCTCGATCTCTTTCTCTCTCTCTATTTTAGTTAGGGCTTCGATTCGATCCACTTCAGACGTGTCTGGAAAGTGTCACAGCGTGTCCATGGCGTCTCCCGCTGCAAAAATTCAAAAAAAAAAAAGAGGACACGTTAGAGAGAGTGTCGGACACGTGTCCTTGCGTGTCAAAGCGTGTCGTGTCCGACACTTTCGTCTGTGAGCCTAGGGAGCGATGTCGGTGCTTCATAGGTGATTTGTTTGATTGATTTCTTGGAATAAGATCTAAAATTCTTTGGAAACTTTTTGAAAATAAAATCTGAATGGAGTTCCGAAATTATGGAAAGTTCTTTTCATCAGGTAAAAACCTTTGGGCCGCTGACTTTGTGGGAACCTTAATTTTATGGAGAAATGTTAGACAAGGAAGTAATGACCGTGTCTCTCATTTCGAATAAAATTTTGGTTCTGAGAAGATACTTAAAAGGGTGATCGTTTTGTTGATTCCTTTGATTGAAATTTGAACTCCTCAATACTTTTGAAAAAAAAAGAGGAAAGGAAACATTGAAATTTGAAATAAAAAAAAACGGCACTTTATTTTGAATAAGGATTTTGAAAAAATAGAAGTTGAAATTTGATTACGTGCTTGTGAAAATAAATTGGGGCACATTTAGGAAACAATAAGTAATGGAAAGACAATTGTTTACATTGATCACCTGATAGGAATCCTTTAAATTCCTCGAATTCCCTTAATTAGGGCAACTATCACCCAATGGGTGATGAAGATGACTTCGAGATCCAATGGTAAGTGTTAAACAAAATTGACTGATTCCATTCACCTTTCCTCGGGTTTGTTGCATAGTATCCCACACACTATTCGTGGGTCATGCTATGTCAATAAGGCAAGCATGAGACTATGCTACTAGTACTGTTTAATCATTCCCTTGTGGAAGGAGTGGTATATTGATAGTAACAACTGATGTGCCCTTTTGTGACCAAACTTGCCTCCTTTTGCATGGAGGGAGCATTAGCAGCTTCCAAACTAGGGCAGGATACCCTCATTTCTAGGATTGTATTATTGCCTCTTTGAATGATTTAGTGAATCCTAGGTCTAACTTCTAAATTAGGACAGGGCAACCCAACCCCCCAAATAGGCATGAATGCAGATTATGTGCTTATGTGATATTTTGGAAATGATTTGATTTGATTTGATTTCAGCGATCTAACAACGAGAAAGACAGTGATTTCATTCCCATAGTCTGGGGAGTCTGACGTGGCAGTGATTTTGATTCTATGGCATTCCGAGTTATTTGGGGGCAATGATGCAGTTACAAAGATTTGGGGGTTCAATTTACGATGATTCATGTTTGGACCATGATTTGAGTAATCCCTCAGCAAGTCATTTGACTAAGGAGAGGACTGTGTGATAAGACACTTGGAATAAGCTCGAGAGCTTCTTGGGAGGAAAGAATTGTGAAAGAAAACCCTTGTAGTATTTTAGAAATTATGGAAACTTTTTTATCAGACAGAAATCCTTAGGTTTTTGACTTTAGAGGGAATTTGATTTTATGGAAAAGTTATGATGAGGAGGTGATGATCGAGTCTTTCACTTTGAAGTGAAATTTTGAATTTCCTTAGAAGACATTTGACTATCGGTGTTGTTTGCTTGATTTCTTGGAATAAGATCGAAAATTCTTTGGAAATTTTTTAAAAATAAAATTTGAACATAGTTCCGTTTGGGGGACCGTCCAGTGGCGACGGAGGGAGGGGTGGGAATGTGTATGTCGAAGTTGATGGGTTGATGAATTCGTTTTTGCCGTTTCGACAGAACATTCATTTCAGAGCAGGGAGGGGTAGCCATGGGCCGGGGAAGAAGCAGAATGGGGCGAAGGGAGAGGATGTTGTGGTGAAGGTGGCACCGGGGATGGTTATTAGGGAGGCTGCCATGGATGGAGAGCAAGGGGAGGTGCTTTTGGAGTTGTTGTATCCGGGGCAGAGGGTGTTGTATTTGCCGGGTGGAAGAGGAGGGAGAGGCAATGCTTCTTTTAAGTCGGGGACGAACAAGGTGCCAAAGATTGCAGAGATTGGAGAGGAGGGCCCAGAATTGTGAGTCTTTCAAGTTCTTAAATTGTTTGTTCAAATTTTTAAAAATTTGAAGTAGGTAATTGCATATATTGATTTTAACACTCGGAAATGGTTTCGTGGATTTTTTATTTGATTTGTACATCCTTGTTGAGAGATATACGGTTTTGTTCTGTTTAGTTTGGTTGTTTCTTTTGCTGGTACATGCGTGTGTGTAGATGGTTGATGCCTTCGCTGTGCATTAAAATAGTTACTATTTTGCTTGTCAATCAATAAATAAATAAATAACTGTTGTACAAAGTGCAGAAAGTCTATTATTATAGCTCATATTCTTTGAGTTCACTAATTTATATTTTTACAATTAAGTATACAAGAGTTTGACCATTTTAGGGGGTCAGATGGATGCAATTGCAATATCTCCTATTCCAAGTGGCACTGCATTTGGAGATACAAAGTTTTAGATCACCAAGATTTTGATAGTGAGACTCACTTGTGGAATTAATAAGTTGTTAATACATGCCCGGGATACCAATTCATCCAAGTTTTAGCGGTAACATTCATGGTTGGTGTATTTATGAATAAGGGTCCTCAAGAATAGTCTCTTCATAAGAAATGGGGGGAAGGTTGTCTAGCTACTACCTCTCTCAGTCTTGGACTTTGTTATAAGCTGGAGCTTTGTGCATTGGGCATGACCTTTTTTTCTTTTTAAGGTTATTCAGAGGTAATTTCCATGGTTAGTGGAAGTCTTTCAATTTTGTTATTAATTATTTTGTGAGCATTTTGATCAGGTGGTTGGAGTTAGAGCTAAAGTTGGTAGCTGATGTTGGAATAATAGGTGCTCCAAATGCAGGGAAAAGCACACTTCTTAGTGTTATTAGTGCTGCTCAGCCAGCTATTGCAAACTATCCCTTCACTACTTTACTTCCAAATCTCGGTGTTGTTTCATTTGACTATGATTCTACAATGGTCGTAGCAGATCTCCCAGGTTTACTTGAAGGAGCACACCGAGGTTTTGGTTTAGGCCATGAGTTTCTCCAGCACACAGAAAGATGTTCTGCTTTGGTATAAACCCTCTCATAAATTGTGCTTGCTCTGATACAATTCACTAAGATTTTGAAATAGCATTGCTTTATAGAGTAATTACTGAAGAAAGATGTCATAGCTGTACATTTTGTTTCTTGCTTTTGAAATTCGCCACACAATGTTATTTTGTGAGATTGTGAAACTAGAGCTTTTATTCTTACTTCAGATGTCGAGTTATTCTACTTCTATTTTATTTGTGGATTTGCTTGGGCGAATTCTTTTTCGGACTAATAGAACTATTATCAATATGGAACCTTAGGTACATGTTGTTGATGGTTCATCACAGCAACCTGAATATGAATTTGATGCAGTTCGTCTTGAGCTAGAACTGTTCAATCCTGAACTTGCTGAAAAGCCGTATTTAGTTGCCTACAACAAAATGGATCTTCTGGAGGCATCTGAAAGGTGGGTATCATTCAAGGAAAACTTGCAAGCTTGTGGCATTGAACCTTTTTGCATGAGTGCTGTTATGAGAGAGGCTACTCATGAAGTGATCTGTGCTTGCCTATGAGCTTGTATGAAAAAGAATGGATGACAATAAGGAAGAAGGTTGGAAATTTATCTTATTTTCTTCATTAGAATGCATTGTGTATATCTATTTATAGTGCATCTAATGTGCATGTGCTTATGTGCACATTTCTAACGATACCAATAAAGAGTATCAATATGCATTGGGGTTGTCCTTTGCTGTGATTGTGGGATTTATTTTATGATTTTATTATGTGTGTGTGAGTGTGTCTGTGTGTGTGTGAGAGAGAGAGAGAGAGAGAGAGAACAGATGAGACAATCAAAACATTACATATAGGGTTATATATGTATATATTTGTTTATATACATTTACAATCTTCTACTTCTTTTGTGTTGCCTTTGGGTGTCTGACAGGTTGGAATAATCCAATAAACTTGAACCATGTGGCTGATATGGTGCAGAAGCAGCGAACTGCCCCTATTAATGAGTTTGAGATCTCTCATGAAAGCAGTACTAATACGTGGCATGTAGTTGGATTTGGGTTACAACGTTTTGTTCAAATGACAAACTGGCGGTATGTGTACATTGCACATTACCTGCATCTATAACTATTGCCTTTATACCCTTTCTCCTCTTTTCTTGTTGTCATTGTCTTGTGGTGAGTCTTCCTGTCTTGTTCTATCAGATTTATACTTGCAAATTGCAAATTGCAAATTATCAATGCATAGCTCATGATACTTAATGCATTTTTCATGTTCCTCATACTGAGTGCATAGCTCATGTTCTATCAGATTGAGACATGCACAACCCAGCTTTGAACAAAAATATTTTGCCTGAAACTGGGTCTTTGGATCATGTTGGATTATTCATTTTGATTGAGTAAAAATTCACTAATAATATTTGGTGTGATCTACACAAAACATTAATTTTGTGAACATTCCTGGTTTTGATATTACCAGAATTTGAATTTCAACAGGAATAGGAATATTCTATACAAACCTATTTTGCTTTGTTTATCTCTGTTCAGTGTTTTTTCTCTTAGTGTTTTATTTTTTTTTTTTTTTTTTTTTTTTAATATTTTATTATTAATTATTTCCTCATGATAATCCATGGACATAACCATTTATTCAGAGGCTGGGAAGCCATGTGTGGACATATACATGTCACTATTAGGGGTGCATAGTATTATATTATGACATTGTTTTCTTGTTCCAAATTTTATGCACTGCAACAGACGATGGTCTGTCATATTTTTCTTTCTTTTTTTAAATATTCCACGTCTTCAGCCGAAAATTGGATGTATTGTTGATCTGTTCTTCCTTGTTAAGTTTGTATAATGTAATTGGTTCTAGTTCTGAAAACAAGGCCTCAGATTGGCAGCTATTTTTTTGTCAGAAATTCCTTCTTTTTTCCTGGCATTTGAGTTGCAACTCATCAGACTATTTACATGTTTTGCAACAGATACATAGATTCGGAGAGAAGGTTCCAACATGTTTTGGAGGCATGTGGTGTGTACAAGTCTCTTATTAAACTTGGTGTCAAGGAGGGTGACACCGTTGTTGGTGAGGTGCGTTTTTATTGCTTTGACTTTCCAGTTCATTATTTTACCTAACCGAAGCATGAAAGAATAAAGACAAAATGTATGAGATTACAGAGGGCTTGCATAGTATAAAGTACTGACATGATAAGTTGCCGATGATTCTGATAAGGTTTGTTTGACGTATGTGGAGCACATGGTTGAATTTGATCAATCATGATGAACTGTTACCGTTTATCTCCCAAATAGAGAAGACTAATTTTCAAGGAAATATGGAATAGCATGAACATTTTAAGTTTGATTCTTTATTGATTCATAAAGATCTCAATAGTTCACCCAATAGTGTTTATCAAGTTTCATTTTTTTGTCTTTTGCCAACTTCATTTTCAACTCAAAGCCTTATCTTCTATACATTTCTCACTTTTAGTTTCAGTAAGAAATTTGAAGGTCTTTTGGTGCCTACCAGATGGAGATGGTATGGCACGACTCTGCAGACAGCTCCCGATTAAATTTGAGGAAGGGGTCAACTGGTTCAATTAAATGGCCTCAGTGGACATTATGTAACCATGTCATTCAAGTGCCATTGTGCCAATCCATTACTGTCAATGGAAGCTTGACTGAACCCCTTATTCCTCAGCAGTACCATTCTAGCAATGCCGGTATTGTAACTTTATCTACTTTCATTTTCAATATGTCTTGAATTTTTTCCTAACTGCATTGTTTAAGCCTCACTAATATACTATGCAATTATGATGGTTGAGGGTTTTAACTAATGAACTTGTCCGAGGCCATCCAGATTTGGAGTTCAAACATATGTGCAGTGCTTCATGATTGGGAGAGTTTCATGAGGACTAGTGTTGCAGAGAAAATATTTTATTGTTTCTTGTTGAATAATACTTTACATGATGAATTTATAACCAAACTGGCCTGTATTCTTTTAATTTAATTGATCAACTGAAAAAAGGAAGAACACACAGTTGCCTTTTTTATTGGCTTGCTCATAATTTTGAGATGTGATTTCTTGTATGCCCATGTTATATTTTTGTGATGATCACGTGCGGAAAAAATTGTTGTTGTCCTTGGGAATTTAATTCTCTCTAATTAAGCATCCAATTGGAGAGGTGGTGTTGGAACAGATGGGTTTACTTCGATGATCTAAAGCATTTATTTGTAATGATCACATATATTTTAAAAAAATGAACCTTTTATTTTTGGTATGCTCTACTCAGCAAATCACTCTATACTATTTTTTAATTCTAAATTTTAAAAAAATTGTTAGTTATACTACTTTTTTCACAAAAAAAAATGAACTAATTTGGTAGTTTATTTGGCATAATTATACCATGCCCTTTGTAATAAAAAAAATACCGAACAAAAAAAAATTAACCTTTTTTTTTCTACTCGGCAAATCATTCAATACTATTTTTTAATTCTAAATTTAAAAAAATTGTTAGTTATACTTTTTTTTTCACAAAAAAAATGAACTAATTTGATAGTTTATTTGGCATAATTATACCATGCTCTTTGAAATAAAAAAATACCGAACATATTTTATTTTTGCCCATGTCCTTATTTAGAAAATGAACATGTCCATTTTTTTAAAACTAAAATATTTATTTGAACTTTCATTATTTTTATATCTATAATACACATGGCTGGAAGAATGATGATAGTTAAATAAATTTATTAGGTAAAAACGATCGATAGACAAACACAAAATTTAAAATGTCAACTTTAGCATAGAGAGGAAGAGAGAAAAAGAGGAGGCTAAAATTAGCATTAGCCTCTTATGTCAATTGAAATCTCATTAATTTGTCAATTTATCATTACCGAACATCTCATAACTTGTCTAGTTCTTTCATATCTGTCAATTAAATTGTATATATATTTTCACAGAAAAGCATAGAAACAAAATCAATCACACAAAAACATAAACAGAAACACAAAATCAATCGCTTAGAATTTAGAAAGAACGAGAGATACTGAATGAATTATCGTGCGTGTCGATATATATAGAGAGAAAGTCATATATCTATATATGTGTATGTAGATCTTGAAATCCTAGGCAAGAACTAAAAATGCAACATAAGAGAGATGAAAACTTTGATTCATTCATCGCAAACAAAAGTTGATGAAAATCTTCAAAGAAATGTGTATAAATGTGGAGTAGGAGGGGCATTACCGAGGCAGTTATGGTGTGAATTTGGGAGAGCTCTTTCAAGTCTTGAAGTGAAAGGTTTTTGTAGAGAGAGAAGTGAAGTACTATTTGTGTATATATATAGAGGTGTAATGTTTGAGACCCCCAGAGGGTGACCCCAGTACCTAGTGGGGTTTGATTGGTCTTGAAATTTTTTATTTTTTTCTTCTTCCAATAACCAACACCCACATGTGTGTGGGGTGGTGAAAAGCAGGGGTCTCCATCGGTTCTCATATATAGAAGGAGAGAAACAACTTCAGGCTCCGTTTTCAGTTTTATCGCATCTGCAAGCGAGAAACAAAGAAGTGCGCTCGCCTTTCACAATTGCATTCTCTTTTTTTTTTTGGACTTGTAATAACCAAATTTAAGCGTTATTATGTTTGTATTAACTATTATTTAATTGGAATTCGATTAACAATAAATTTTGAATTTCATCATTTTGAACAATAAAGAAACACATTATTACAAGGTATTTTAATTTTTCACTTTCATGTCACCACATTAGCATTATAGAAATAGGAAAAAAAAAAAATGGCAAAAAACTTTTTGGTAACAAATAAGAGCAAGAAAAACTTTTCAAAAAAATTATTAACTTAGTTGAATTTTGTACTTTTATTGTATCACACAACTAGTTAAATATATATATATTTTAAATATCACAAAACTAATGATTGCATGAGGATAAAATCTTTATTAAATCATTTATCTAATTTATATCAATAATGCAATTTATCTATCAAAATTATTTTATAATTTCATAAAATATAATTTTGTTTTCTCCAATATCTCATTTTATTATCCAATTTTTTTTATAAAAATTAATATAATCTTAATTTAATTTGACAAAGTTGCATGTTCAATCACAACCATGGTGGATATGTAGTTTATAAAGAAAATCGAGTTCCAAGAGTTTGTTAAATTACATTTGCATTATCTAAAGTATTGATTAAATCCCATTTTAGACTTTAATTTTTTTTTCTTCAATTTGATAATTAAAATATTCAAATTGTGTCAATGTGGTTTAATTGGTTGTTGACCACAAAACATAATTGTGGGAAAATGTAATACTTTATGAGGAAAAATTAAAATTTAACGGGAAAGTTTCAATGTCACGTGGAATTTGTTGTCAGTTGATAAAGTTGGACCATAATGAGTATTTTATTTAATAATTTTTTAATAAATTAAATGTGAGAATGTAATAAGATAATTATTTTATTTTATTCTTGAAACATCTCCAATTCTTTATATATATATATATATATTTTTTTTTCCATCAAATTTATTCAACAATTTAAATTAAAAGCACGATTTGATATATAGCTCACTTTTCCAAGAGTGTAAATCAAAAATTTCATCAAAATTTTTTAAAAATACCTAACCCATCTAAAAACCTTATTTAACAAATTCAATGAAAAAAAATTAATTTTCAATCCTTCATCTGTTAATAATTTTTTCAAATTTAAGTAAAAATAATTATTAAAAATTTGATGAATAAATTAGATCTAAGTTTTATCAAAATTTTAACTAAATTTAAAATTTGGCGACTTTAAAATGAATCCTCATTTGGCAACTTTAAATTTTAACTCCTATTTGGCAAATGGATTGGCTTTTAGTTGAGACTAAAAAAGTACCAAAAGACAAAATAGAAGTCAATAAGGTAAAATTTTATATTCAAACCATAATCATTTCACTTTTTTTCTAAAACAAATATAAAAGTTAAAAAATTCTTCCCAAACGTAGCTAATTTAGCCTAGCTAAATTAGGCAAAGAGTCAAAGAGTTAAGCTAAAATAGTTCTTTACAAACGAACCCTAGCTAAAAATTAAAAGTTAATAAATTGTATAAAAAAGTCAAAAATTGGATTTTCTCTTTACTTTTTACACTTTTTTTAATAATAATTTAAAAAGTCATTCTAAATATACTAATTTTTTTTAGGATCATTTACATACAAGTCTTAATTTATGAACTTATACTTCATTAAGTCATAATTAAAAAATTTTGGACCTTTAAGTCCCATTAAATTTTTAATAGTTAGAATTGCCCTTTAAACAATGATTGTTCATCATTTATGATTATTTATAAAAAAACATGATAATTTGATATTTATTTTAATTTTCAAAATTTTGAAACATCAACTTTAAAATTGAAAAAACAAAAAAAAAAAATTATGTGTAAAAAAAAAAAACTAAAAGTGTGTCTGGTTTCAATTTTTTCAAAATTATCTGCTTTCGCTTTTGATTAGAACAGGCACTATTCCAAGCCCATATGGTAGGGTCGGCCTGAATTTTTTGAGGCCCAAAGCAAACTCAGAAATTGGCTCAACTTTTAAATTTTTT